>WOGN01000527.1:0-24071 GCA_015342105.1 Leptinotarsa texana
TTCTCATTCCGTTGTAACCACAAAAAAAAAGGGTATGGTCAGATTCCATTTTTTACGAGCTTTTCAATGAGCCCATACACGACATAGGTTTGCCTTTAGAAAAAAAAGTTGAGGAGAGTTGTAGTTGAGGGGTTGAAAAAAATGTTCATTTTATTGTCAAAAATGCGTACAACGTGAAATCAACTGACGTGTTTCAGTGTCTTTTTCCTAAAATATTGGTTAAAAAGATATTAATTTTATTTTGGACTTTTGCACACCCCTGTATACACGCTTGAATTATTATTATTGAATTATCATATATATTTTCACAATTAGATAATAAACAAATTCATTATACCTGTAAAAACTTGTCTGTACTCACTTGGGTACCATGGGAAGATTGATTTATCTTTTTTTCCAGTATTATGGAATTCTTTTATGACGATCCTAGAGAAAAGTATGGGTATTTCAACTTATTGCCGAATGCTGTAGAGGCTTTGGAAGAATACGACGATTTAGTTATCATACCTCCAGAAGTAGATGCCTATACTGATGAAGAAAACGTTTATGAAGATTTTCTCAATGATGAATTTTTTCCACAAGAAGTAGCTGGTACATTGGAGATAATGAGAAAATATCGTACAGGGGAAATATTCGATTCGAGGGATGATAAATTATTGAGTGAAAAGCAAACCCGATTGAAAGAATTAGGAAAAAACTTTTCAACAAAAGACACTGCAGCAAAAAGCTTTTCTAAACTTTTATTCGATTGTAAGAAAGAGCGTTCTGTTTATGAGAAGTGGAAAGCAGGCGAATCATCAACCGAATTCATATTGGCAAAATATACGAAAAAATACTGAATGAATTGAGAGACTTCAACCTTGTTGAAATATTTGAAGAAATTGTTGATGACGAAACCATCGAATATATAGTGAAGCAAACGAATTTGTATGCAATGCAGCATAATCGTCACAATTTTTCAGTATCTTAATTTGAAATGCGAATATTTTTCGCAATTCTTTTACTGTCAGGATATCACCAGCTACCGCAAGAAAGAATGTACTGGAAATCGGATGACGATTTGAAAGTGCTATGCTCCGAAATACATATGACAGCATAAAACAAAATATGCATTTTGCAGATAACTCCAACATTGATTAGTCCGGTAAGATGTTTAAATTACGCCCATTAGTAAATATTCTCAACAAAAAATTCAAGCAGTGGGGAATTTTTCATACTTATCTTTCGATAGATGAAGCCATGGTCAAGGATTTTGGCCGCCATTGGGTAAAACAGTTCATCTGGGGCAAAGCTGTTCGCATCGGGTACAAGAACTGGGTGTTAGCTAGCTCATCAGGCTATTACTACCATTTCGATATATATTGTGGAAAAAGTTATCGCGAAAAGAAGGTTGATTCCATCGGTAGTAATGTTGTTCTAGATCTATTGAATGAAATACCCGACCCATCGAAGCATTTTGTCGTCTCTGACAATTATTTTTCAACCAATTTGCTTATACAAACCCTAGGGGGAAAGGATTTCGTGCGTGTGCAACAATGGCAGAAAATAGAATGGAAAAATGTCCTCTAACATCATCCAAAACTTTAGCTAAGCAAGAGAGAGGTAGATACGAGTATGTTTTTGACAAAATGAATAAACTTCTCACGGTCAAATGGGAAGATAATAGTGTTGTGGCATGATTACAAATTTTGACACAGTGGAGCCTCTTCATTCGGTAATACGGTGGTAAAAAAAATAAAAAATTATTATATGAGTGATCAGTCTGTCAATACCTATCATATCGGAATTCGTGGAAAAAATTGTGGTGGGTCTTATTTACATATATGTCAGATCTCACCATCACAAATGCTTTGGAAATGTCTTTGATTCTACCACATGGAAAAATGAGTCAGATAGACTTTGTTAGATATATAGCAAAACATTATTTGATGAAATCTTGTAGTTCAAAGAGAAAATACAAACACGATACAATGCCACTATCTGTATTTCAGGACAATATAGGACATTATCCTGAAAAATTAGATAAACAACTGCATTGCGTAATCTGTCATACACGAATAAGATGATGTTGTAAAAAATGTAAAACTACGCTTTGCTTATAAAGAAGATATTTTGAAAGCTATCACTCGAAATGAGATATATGAATTATCCCATTGTACTCGATTGAGTACACCTATTTTTCATCAAAGTGACCATTTTTTTTCAATGTTATGCTTTGTATTCTTATAAGCATATATTTAGTGAATAAACTGAAAAACACGTACAACGGTTCTTCTTTTTGTTTTGGGCAAAAATGAGTTATGAGTCAAGTCAGATCCGTCTGGACTATCCTCATAACTTTCAACATTTTATTTATATCATTCAATATATTTTCTCATTCATTTATTATAAAACTGAAGAAAATACGAAACGTATCGAACATTAGTAAACAACGAATGAAAAACGTACTAAAAGAAACGTTATGGACAATACCAACACAAAAAGCTCAATATGGAAAAAGTTCATACACATACCACTAGGAAACTCGCCAACTTCACATTTTTCAGCATCCCGTGGACAAAAACATTGAGATTATATTGACAGAATTACTTTGTCCATGATATGTCAAAACAAGTCCTGAACAATAACGAATTGGACCCTTCTCTTTCCCCTACAATTATCTATAAAGCAACCCTTGACAATCGTGATGCTGGAGCAAGAAATAAATTGGTAAAATTTGAATGTACTCGAATTAGTTTCCTCGGATAGTTGTTAATTTCTATGTAGTTGTCGCCAAGTCAAGTGGTTCGTTTGTACAAGGTCCGTGACATTTGAATGTGTTTTGCCTCGTAATTGTGACTAATGATGGTTTTAATGTCTGATTGCTCCATTGTTTTTGTCGAGCACACTCCGTCTGGGTTATTCATTATTATTTTTTCAGAGGCAGCTCGCAATTGTGCTAAATTGAAGATGCAATGCTTTGCGTTTTATGCAATTACTGCAAGGGAACCTTGAGAATCCACGGCCTGTATTATGAAGTGCCACAGTAGGAAAGGCATATGCAAATCTCGGTCAGAGAATGTCACGTTTTGATATTTCACAATCAAAATTCAAATAAAATTTCAATCACAATAAGTTTATTGCATGCTTCAATACAAACAACATAAAGTACTTTCTCAGAGGCCAGAATTTTCCATAAAATTTTGAAGATGATATTTTTGTATGTATTGAAAGTATAATGATGATAAAGTTTATTTTATTCATAATATACAATTTCAAGTAACCTTTTACTAATACAATACTGGTAAGAAAATAATAAACAAGGCACCACGGAAGAAACTGCAAAAGAGTTTCTTCCATAATTAAGTTGTGATTGTAATAATCTTCAGTAACTTTTAAAGGACCCATATTTCGAAGGTTACTAGTGTAGGAGGTGAATGACAAGTATTTGATTTTGTCCCCATTCAATATTGATTTGTTATGTTCAAACCACTTAAGGATTGTGTTGAAATCAACTTCGGCTTTTATTTTGAGTTGTTCTCACGTGTTTGACATATACAGCAGCAAAACTCAAAATTCCACCTGCTAATTGTAGTGTTAACAAGCTAATGATGTAAATGGTGAATAAAACAGGGCCTATGACTGTTCCCTGCTGGACATCATACGTAACTTTTGCTTGATTTCTCAGTATACCATAGATATTTGCCACTTGTTTTCTATTAGAGAGATAGATACGATTCCTGGAGATCGTACATTTTGCCGCGCATATCAGCCTTTTGTGACAGACGGTGTCAAACGCCTCTATGAGGTCGACAAAGATACAAATTGCTGTAGAAGTATGAAGGGTGGAATAAAGAGAGGTATTCAATATTTTGTGGAGTTTTAAAAAATTCCCCGAAAGTTAATGAAATTGTCGCTAACCCATCAGTACTTTGTAGCATGGAAATTAATGAGATTACTATTAATGGAATAAAAGTATCTAGTTGTATGAATGGCTCATAATACATTATGAGACCTGAAAAAGGCACTCTTATAATATTTTGATTAAAAAAATGAGCTATTACAAAGTTTGGGGAAAATCTCTCAACCTGGTCTAAGTTTATTTTATGAATAGGAAATAAAATCTTGAAGCAAACAGTACGAAATCGGACCTCAAAGAATTGGGGCAGGGTGTTTCCTAGAGCTCCATTTCAGGTCCATTGTGGCTGTTGATAAATATCAATAATCTACGCAGTTTCAAGAAATCACTGAAATGTACCTTGTTTGCGGACAAAGTTTTACTAAGTTCTGATGATGTCATCAGCTTACAACTAATGAGGAAAGAAAGCAAAATGGCATGTTACTGGTTTCCCGCTAGTGAACTATGAAAACAGAACTGTGAATTGTGTCATCTGGTCTCAACATCCATCGAAATGAATGTATGAAGTATGGAGGATTCATTTTTGATGATAGATTGACCTGGTGCAATCAAAGCTGTGACCAGTAAGTCGGGTATTTTGTTCATTTTGAGAGAAAAAGACAATTTGGGGTCATCCAGGGTCATCCAGGTGTTTTTAGATGACAAAAAAGCCATAGAAATAACACTCGGAGCATATCACACAGAGTATTATCGCCCTTTTATCTTTTTTCAGTAGATAGTTTGAGAATTTCATTTCGTACCCCTGGAAAGAGTTTCTGTTCAATGTATGTAAGTTGTCACGGCTGAGTTCAATATATTATTTTCTCTGTTTCCGGGTGCAAGAACGGTGTTCTGCAGGTTTCTGCCTTAATATTTTGTCTCCAACTGTTAACGAAAGAAAAAGTGGTTCTCATTTCTCAGAGTAGGTCCACATGATGGACCTACTCTTTTCTTATGGAGATTTACGAGGAAAAACGACCATTTCGGTCCTAACTCTCTCATAGCACATCTACTTTTGCAAAATATAAAGAATTATTATCATCATTTCATTTCTAACTGAAGTTGATCGATATCATTACATCAGTTTCAACGCTGATCGAGTTTTAGTTCAACATGTCGATGGAGTGGAATACTAAAAAGGTGCTGATTAGCAATATTCCAGTGTGCTAATCAAATAACTGACAAAAACCATCATTGAATATAGTCACGCACAACAACTGTCTTGATCGAGAGCAGTTTGTTACGAGGGTCATGAGATTGAAAAGAAAATGAAGCCGTTAATTTTTAACTCAATACGTACTTTGTTACTACACTATGGGCATCCTGTATACTTTTGTGAATTTGCTTGTATTGAACCATAATCACATGTTTTGATTGAGGCAGTCATGGGACATAACATCCATTTCAGATTGAATTTATGATGTTGAATAATAAAGTTTTTCATTACATATTGTGTGATCGATGTAAACAACTCCAAGTGCAATAAAAACATTAATTGGGAGGATTTTATTTTTAGACGTATTTTCGAAAACAAAATAATAAATATTATGAGAATCATGCTAGTAAATGGATTATTGGATATACCGATTGTTTATATCTGATTTAAATTTAGAATCTGTTTGAAATCAGTTTGTAATGATACGAATACAAAACGATATTGGGAAATGATATTTGCAAATTGATTTATATTGATGTGAGCTGTTAATGTTATAACTTCATCACCCCTTTACTTTCAAATGTTCAACTTTTTCAATCCATTTCTGGCTTTTTCTTCATTTTACTTATATGTTTCTCTCGGTTTGTGTCTGAAAGAAACTTCAATGCATAAACTGAATATCTTTGTTGAACAGTATTTTGAAATCAATTGCTTTTCATTTCACGAAAGAATGCTACATATAAATATAATAGTAATAATAATATAATGTCGTTATTTCCCATAGCTAATACATATACATCAAATTCAAATCAGGATCAGGTTGTCTGTATGTCTGCTGTATCTCTGTTTTCATTCTTAGGAGATGAGAAAAAACAATAGAGCAAAAAGAGTAAAAATACGCCCCTACGTATATTTATCCATCTCTACTTACATCTTCCTACAAACACATATACAATCTTTGGAGAACGGCGTTGATTAATTTAATTTATATTTGTATATTTGCTCAGCATTTTGGATAATTGATTTATATAAACCTTCATATGTGGTTGTATGAACTGGAGGTGTAATAGTTCCTTCGAAACAAATGTTCATAATATGGATATTCTCCCTGAAATAAATGTTTTTTTAGAAGTGAAGTGGGGTTTCTGAGCTGATGATTTTGTGAAACAGACAAGACGATTGCAATAGTAATAATTTGTGCCCATTCAGTTTGTGGGATATATTTTGTCACCATATCGCATATATGAGTCGCAAATACGAATTTCACTTCTTGTATACGACGGATATCTTCGTCGTCTAAAGATGGCCAAGTATCGAGTTACAATAATTAAACCGAGCTAGTACCAATGAATCGCAGATAATATGACGTATATGGGATTTAAATCTCAGTTCATCATTCATAATTGGCCTGTCGGCAAGAATAATGACATTAGTTATTATTTGGAATTTAACAGGGTAGTAAAATTAAATCAACAAATTTCGTAAACATCAAATTCATAATAATGATGAGAAAAATAATTGTTTAATATTCGTTGAATAAACACTATCAACATTTTTTTTTCAAAATTATCAGACTTGTGACGTTATTATTGTCCTAGTTTTTTTTCAATCAATGGACTTATGACGGGTATAATAAATGAACGAAATAAACAAATGTATACAGTTTTCACTATCAAAGTTGAAGTTCATCAAAAACAGTCTAATTTATGTTTTACTTAATTCTTTAGATATATAATGAAAAAAATAAATGCTATTAAAAACAAGTAAAGCTAAAGTGAATTGGAAAAATGCTAATAATGCTGAGGAATTACTTTGGAATTGAATAAGGAGAGGCCATATTTCTTTTTCTTTCATTGATTTTGCAATTTTTCTGCAATACCGGTAAAATGAGCACGTGTTTATGGTAACAACTAAAAAAAAAACGGAAAACTCAAAAAATAGATCAACATTAAGCAAGGATGGAAACAAAACTCAACTTATTTGAATGGTGTAAGAATACTGAGATTGAAATACAACGGAAAGCGGAAAACAAAACATTCTCTTACGAGCAAGAATAGTCACAACTCAAAATAGTTCAACAATATACAATAAACAAATCATGAATACTGTCATAATTTGAAATATGACCAAATTTTTAACGCTTAGATGAAAAAAATCCTTTTATGATTCTAAATTACGGTCATAACTAAAAATGTGGCTCATTTCAAGGATGATATTGAATTAAAATTAGTTACTTTAGCCAACAGTACTGGTCCAATTGATGAAAGACATTTAAACCTAATAATTCTATGTCAATCATGAAACAACTCAACATATGCCAGTGTTCCCCCACTTTTAGATACGGAAACCAGCAAACTCGTAGTGGCATATGACTCTCTCTAGCGATGTGATGTGATTATATTATACTAGATTTTATTGATGTTGGCGCATAAATAAAAAAAACTGAAAATTTCGACTTGTTACCATTCTTGCCGATAGGCGAAATAATACCAAATTGCGAGAGGATCTTACTTGTGAGATTTCTTGATTATTGACGCACATTTTTACGTATCCTATTTTTTTCTGTGGTAGGTATTTACTGCCAAAAACTAATAAAGTTGTTTTATATGCGTTTACCCTCGAACACTGACTTCTAGATCTGGTAATAAGTGTTCCATCACGTCAGGTATTCATGACGCATGCGTCATGGTATTGGCTGAATATTCATAGTATTGTTGCCCCGAACGCGTACAAGAGAAAAACGCCAATTCGTTCTTTTGTAGGTTCCCTCGTATCTTCGCTAGTTGAAATTAATATTCTAGTGCGGTCGGAAGATCCGATCGGCGATCCAGTTGCGGTAGCGAGCGATAACTGTTTTCGTGTCGATGTTCGGTGAGGTCGTAACTTGTCCAGTCTCGTTATGTCTATTTTCACTTCTTATAAGGCCAGACCGGCCGATCCCCGTCTTCTGTCTCTCCGAAGAAATTACAGCTGCCAGGAGATCTTACCGTTAAACGGCCCTTCCTTCTAATGTTTTTATCCGTTTTTTTGCTTTCTTTCTGCTAATACCATAAGTAGTTTCATCTAAGTGGAGGTCTTTCGAGATCTTTGGTGGACAAGACGTTTTACTGTGGTTTTGCGGATGAGAGCTACTGTTTTGAACCACAAGGAAAACATTTAAAATCGCCATATCTGTTTCAATGATCATTTTCTTTAAATGACTGTATTGAACACATCGATTTACTGTCGCTAGACGATAGAAATTCAAATGCTCAAATGATACATTTTCAATTATTAACGCATACTCTGTTTTTAACTAATTTATTATGTTGTTTCAAAAGTTTCGTCTGTTTTAATGAGTCGTCTTTGAACAGTATCATCTCAGTAAATACTCATTCAATTCAATAAGCGCCATTTGAATAAATGCATTTTTGCCAACGTACCACAAGTCGATGTTCCGTCAGCAACAAAATTGGGTGCTCGAGATTTAATGAAGTCGGTGAAGGCCGTTTTTGCTTGGTGCTGATTAGCGAAAATTCTATCGGTGAGAAAGTTACCAAAGTTCTTGAAGGTCCGTTGGCCAGAAGTCTGGCGAGTATGATGGGTGGGGTTGAATTTATTAAAAAAAAGAAACTAATCAATAGAGTTTATTCTATGATTTTCACTATAAGGGTTTTACAAATACGGATTTTCATCAAGTATCGGCCAGTTCTCTTCAATTGTTTAATTTTTGAACGATGGACGATGCATTTAGTCGATTTCCTCACAACAGTACTCTGCTGTGATGGTTTGGTCCGGTTGCAGAAAGTTATGGTGGATCACATTAGCCGCTAACCACCATACAGTAACCATGGTCTTCGACATGCTTACCCTACGGCGTGGAGAATTGTCATTGGTTGGTAATGCTGGCGCGCCCTCCCGAATGTATCGGGGCTTTGGGGGATAGGGCCTGACCAGCACACACTACGGTGTAAATAATAATAATAATAATAATGGGCTGAAGTCGGAAACAGATGGGTTTATCATGGCTTGCCAGGATGGTGTCTTCAACACCTTAGTCTACCGCAGTCGTGTGATGAGTATACAGGTGCAGGGCCTGCCGCGAGGTGCCCAAGACACCAATTCACTTGCTATCAGCTTATCCAGCATATGCGGTCTCGGCCTATATCCATCGACATAACGCGGCCCTGAAAGTTCTATATTAACATCTACGGCACTCTTACGGTATTGACGAGACACCGGTGTTGTCCTACGCTCCGGGGGATATGGAATCCTTAGTGGGGAACGAGAAGTGCTGAATTCATTACAACTATTCGTTTCCCAACCTCAGACTCATGCTAGCTAATAATCCTGATGTGGTCCTTCGCGATGTGGTGTGGTTCGAATGATACCACAATTTGAATTGATTGGATTAAAAATATTCTATGTAGCAGTAAATATTTTGGTACAAATATAATTCCTGTGAAGTTTTCTCTTTTGTAAAATAGTACGTGTCTAGGACGCTGCAATTACTGAAAAAATATTTGCTCTGTTTCCGTGTTTGAATGTGGGAATGGAATCACCTGAGTGATTCTTTCTAGCAGAATCTTCTCTCTTCAAGATTGGAGGTTACTCAAGACCAATTCAACGAATGCTTGGGTCTATTTTTCAAATATTGTTCAGTGACCTATGTACACCATATCACAAGTTGAAATATTGTTTTCAGTATTATAAACCGCTATTTCAAAATTTTCTTTATTAATGTTGTTGACTTATCGTGAAAAAATACAAATTCATTGAAGACACCCTGTTACTCGCCAAAAAAATTGAATAAATACCCTCCGAATATGACATGACACAAAAGTTTCCTGATAACATATTTGGAAGTAAATTAATAATATTAGCTTCGAAGAATGCGATAAGCAATGGCCAAAACTTTGGCAAATGAAATTGAGTAATGTTTTTATCTCCAACATCCTATGGATGGATTTGTGGTAAAACTTGGGGTAAAGGTCCCAAACAAATCCATTGGATTTATGTGATGATTGTCAAACCAATGATCACTGATAGTGTAATTGCATGGTTGACGAAGGCTTTACAGAAAACGGCCCAGGCGAAGCTCTCTGGCTTACAGAGACAGGCTTGTCTGGCTATCAGTGGTGCCATCAGTACTACACCATCGGCGGCCATGTAGATCCTCCTAGATCTACCTCCTATCCACATTTTTTTTTAAAGTCACATCATTCTGGAAATGATCTCTGATTTCATGCCTCCAACTGCCTTATAAAGTACTATTTCCGAGTAGAGAGGACTGGATCCTCCGGGAGAAGGAAATATTAAGAGCGGATAGTTGTTGCTTCACAGATGGATCAAAAACACCTTCCGGTTCTGGTGCAGGTGTTTTCAGTCGCAGACCCAGAACAGATAATAACCTGTCTAGGAACCTACTGTATTTCATGCAGAAATTTACGCTATTGAATTGTGTGCGGAGAGATTGGAAGAATCCAACCTTATACTAGCCTATAAGGCAATGAGACTGCTCACTACCTTACAAAAGAGAGTTATGAAAGCAGCTTCATCGGACCAATTACTATCATTGGCATCTCTTCAGCTTTTGCCAAGCAAAGATTGAACACCTGGATGGCAAGAAAATTCTGGCAGAATCTTCCAGGATTGGCCCACTTCAAGGCATTTATTCACCCTTCGAAGCTTGATACCAAACAATTGTTGGATGAACTACAATGTCTAACAGGCCTTCTCGCAGGTCACTGTCATTTGAATCTTGATATGCAGAGACTCGGACTGTCCAAAGGCAGTGTATGTCGCTTCTGTTCGAAAAATGATAAGATAGCAGAGATGATAATCAGGTTTTTAGAGTTCGGCAGAACCGTACTTTTACAATCTGACATGAAAGACCACTCACCATACAAAATAATCGGCTTCTCTAAGAAGTTGGGTTTATTTGGTATAAATAGGTGAGAGCCACAATAAACCCTCACGGGTTGCGATGGAGAGTTGATTAGACCCACTCACTTTGGACTTAACCTAACCTAACACATCTTCAAAATCTCGTAATATTCAAAGTTCACATCTGGTCCTGAAAATATTTCTCTAATAATTGGCATTTCAGGATTTTCTTTAAAAATTTCAGTGAGGCAGAAAATTGATGTAATAATTAACTTCAGATCGAGCTGTATGCACTGAAATTAGAATCACCAATATGGGGTTAAAAATTTCTATAGTAATTTTGCAGAAAAAGCGTTGAGCTGAACATTTTCACAATAATAAAATCGCGTTTTTAAATTTACCACACGATTTTTCACAATAATGTTTACAAAAATCAAAGAACATTTTTGAATTTTTAATTAACTCCTTCTGGACGTTTGTATTTTAATATTCCAATACAAACTTGTTTTTTTGCTAAATCAAATTTGGTAGAACATGATTTTATATTTCACTGTGAATTCTCTACCCAAATCAGTTCAACTTTGTTTTAGAAAATTACTCAAATTTTATTGAATATTGCACTGGCAACACACTGCTTTTTAATTCAACTGATTATTTGTTTTGTAATACATTTGCAATTTCACAATTTTTTTCAATAGAGTTTATAGGTTTCACCGACTTACATATAACTTTCAATGATATCAATGCTTCCCCCTATTTTCTAGTAAGTTCGATTGTTCAAATTCACAATACTCCCTGTATATCAAAATTGATAATCACCAACTCTCTTTCCGGTATTCACCCTTGGATGAATCCTGCTCTCGGGGATTACAGTTGCCAAGGACCTACCCCATCCCCGGATTTGTTGCGCGTGGGACTCCCTCTGCGGATTGTGCGTGTTGCGCGGAATCGCATCCCCCAACAAATATTGTACACTCGGTTGGCGTAATTTGTAATCTCCGACCGTTGGGGTGAACACCTCTCTAGCTGGCGAGTGTACTAGTCCAGATAAAAATAATAATTAAGAGTCATTGTATAGTGGCAGGATGGATTAGGGTATGTTTGAAATGAGCATAATGAAAAATACTATTCATTTCAGAAGCCAATGTACGAAATCAATTATATACGAAATCATGGTATATTTCCTCAAGCAGCGAAAAAATAAATTATTTTCAAGTGGCTTTTCCATAGGCTTACATAAACCGGTACGATTTGATATATCACACCTCAGAAAATACTTTTTTACAGTTGTATTTATGCGGTGAGTAGCATCAATAAAACCCCAGAATTTTTTCTACTTTTGATTTTGATTGAAATATCCAATACTTTCTATGAAAAGCACATTTCAATGTATCACATACGTGCACAGCATATTATTCTGAACCATCTGTGTAAAAACAATATATTTAATTATTACAAAAATTTCATCATAGTTACAGTAAATTATACCCTAATGGGTCGTGACAATGAAAAAATATATTTTTATTTATGTATTACCTCTGTAAAGTCACTAACACAATCTTCCAATTTTATTAATTGAATGTAGGATAGAAAAAATAACTTCTGTCTAATTCCTACTGAAAATTTTTTGTTACGACCGATTTAGAGTTATTTTACCATTCTCAAGTAAACTAATACAGTTTGCTGACGCAGCAAATAGTTCACTAACGCGGTTTGCTGGCGCAGCAAACAGTTTACTAACGCAGTTTGCTGACGCAACAAACAGTTTAATGACACAGTTTGACGCAGTTTGCTGACGCAGTATGAATTGGACAAACGTTATTTTCTCTATCCTATATTCAATATGAATTTCCACGATACGAACAGGTTATCAGTCGAAAAGTGTTATCATTATTTTTTAGGTTTAGGTTTAAATTTGGGTGTTTATGCAGGTAATAAGATTTTTCTGAAATACATGTATAGAGTGATTTCTTATTCCAGTATGTTTCTTCTGTTTCTGGTAATGTTTGTTAATAATTTCTCATTTGAGTCACATACGTGCGGCTGCTATTTTTTACAGGCGTTTATAAATTATTGGGAAACTATTTTCAAATAGTGGCTTGGAGGTTCGTCTGAAAATGACCGTAACAATTCTCTTCTGTATCATTTCTAGTGGACTACTGTATTCAATATGGATTTAGTTGCGCACGGTATAGCATTTTCAGTTATTCCAAGTTGAGTTTATCACTATATTACATGCCTCAATTTTTCCACAGTGTATATTTGATACTCTGTGCTTAGATATTATCATTCACGGAAGTTGTGTGACAGTAGTTGCATAAGATATTGAGAATAAATACAGTTTTTTCAAAATGTTTTATTGAAAGCTGACAAGTGAACCAAGCCAACTATTTAAAATCACTATCCGCAACTTGTTATTCCAGATTTCAGCTGTATATAAAGTTCTGGAATGCCATCGGCAAAGCTGACTCACCTTTGACTCTGATCATACCAATCATTGAGTTCGGGATTGGACCCAAATATATTTCTTGAAAAACCCCTTCTTGTCAGTTTCATTCTGCCAATCACACAACTATTATGGTCGATGAAGTATCGTCATGGTCATGAGGTTATTCATTCATTTGATAGTCCCCTGAATCCAAAAGCTTCCCATTCCTAGGTTGGTACAGGCACAGTAGTGCTTTACCCCATAATGTCGAATTGACACAAAAGTCCAATTCAGTGGAATGCGAACTCACAATTTTTTTTTTGTTTTACTACTTGGTGGCAGTCTGACTTGTCTATAATTACACCACTTACATGTCTCCAGAAAACACTGCAGCCTCATAGGGTTATTGCCTTTTATCTCAAATTTTTTTGTGGTAACCATTCCAACAATCTTGTGCCCTGAATCAGCTGGTACAGTTCAGTTGCTGGACATGACTTCAGTTGTGTATGAATTGTTTACTTCCTGTGATACAGCGCTTCTTTGTGGTACAACCTTGATTTGTTCAGGTCCGTCGACGGATATATCTCGAAAACTTTTACCATCGCTGGTGTTCCCTAGGGATCTATACTGTCTCCAACCCTTCTTCTATTGTATATCAACGACTTATTGGAAAAAAGAATAAGAATCCAATAAATCGATACGCTGATGACAGAACATTTGCTTCGTCCTTCCAGTAGAATTCACCGAGAGCAGGAGGCTGCATATCTTTATGAGGATCTAGAAAAAACTTAAATCGCGGGTGGAATTAACCAGGTTCAATTCATTGCCATAAAATCCCAGGAATCGGTTTTCTCCAAAAAGATAAATGTCTCCGAATAGGATATAATAATGTCAAGTCAGACAATTCCACTTTCTGCTTCGATAAGATTGTTGAAGGTTAAAATGGACACCAATATGTCTTGGTACAATCATATCACTAGAATCGCAGAAGGCACTTATCAAAAGCTTGGAACACTGTTCCGAACCAGAAAACTATACACACCTTCGCAACTTTTGATAAGCACCTCTAAGCGTACCCTGCAGCTGCTAGATCCCATCCAGAAAAGAGCCATCCGCCTGATTGGAGACGGGAGTATCACTTGCAACCTTGATAGTCTGGAACATCGAAGGAAGGTTGGATATTTGCCTCTCTTCTATAGATAATTTCACAGGAAGTGTTCAAGTGACTTGGCACATTTGTTTTCACCAAGAGCGATATACATGAAAAATTTCTGTAGTGCTTGTGTTTTAACTTTGAGAAAAAAACGAGTCCTGCTTTGTTTCAGCAGTTTTTCAGTTTTTTTCTCGGACGGTTCATTTATAAAGTTTTTTTTCGTATATGTTTTCGAGAGAATTTTTTCCAGTACTCTTCATGTTTTTTGTAGACCCACTTCACAATATGGTTCTGTATCAAAGACTTTGGTACTCCAGAGCTGGCACAGTCATTGGTTTTATCATTGGCTGTGATACATGAGTTTTCTAACACCAGTTTCCTCAGATCCTTAGGACAATCCAAAACCAGTCTTGATGACAGTTTTGGGTTCATCAGTGCTTCAAGTGCAGCCTGACTGTAAAAATATTGATCAGCTCATTCTGTTGATGCCCCGGATTCACTGCAATTGCATTGATTGCATTGCAAGATGGCAATTGCATTGCATTGCAAGATTGTTTAGCCTAGAAGTTGAAGTTTATAATGCTCGGCCTGATAAAGAAGAAGATCTGTAAAACCAAACTAGAGAATCTTACTGAACTTTCTTGAGCTACCTATACAACAGCATTTCTATATCTCTCCGAGGCATGTATAGCTTGTGGGACGACAAATTTGAAGATATATTCTGATACTATCAGGTTCATTTCGTATAAAAACGTGCGATATCATTGAAAGTAAAAACTGTGTGGTGACTAGCCACACAGTTCAAATATTGAAAATATATTGTGGAAAACCCTGTATAAGTTGCAATGCAGTAGATCTAACGAAACAACTCGTGGCCAGTTTCTTCAGCAGCGACTCAGAACTGGAAAGATATAAAGTCTCAACGTGCAGAGAATATCGTCCAGAATCGACATATAGTCGAGGAACACGTCCAAATTAGACCACATCTTGAAAGTACCGGAACAATCTCGTATAATCTCTTTCATTACTAGACGGATTGTGGTTGAACTCAAGTGCCATTTTCATTTCGAGAATGGAGACGATTTGAGAAAATGGATTCATCTCCATGATTGTATGTTTGAAAGAGCTGATCATTACTTCGATAGCCCAAAGATACTAGATGAGATCATTGATCATTGGTTATAGATTATCGAACAGATGAAATTATAGAAAATTTTATAAATGATAATATAGGAATGAATGAAACAGTAAGCATTGTAGTGTAATTTTGTAAAAATATCCAAACACGAATTTGAGAACTTGGTAAATATACTGAGACCAAAAGTTTCCAAACAGAATACAAGTTACAGATATGTAATATCTCAATAGTTGCTTGTTGTCGACCGTCTCCACACAGCAAACTCTGTTTACAGAAACACAGACAAAACACCGAAACGTTTTGATCTCTCCCTGTCGACGGGACATTTCATGATTGATAAACACATTCGCTCGCGACACGAAGTCTTCAAAATGTTTCTTATTTTGACAACTCAAGTCTTTGTTTTGTCGAAATCGAGACGGTTGCTGTTTCCTTGCGGTTTCACCCATTTGCTGAAAATCCCTCTTAATATCAAGAAGTGTCCTTCTTGATAACAATGGAAAGCAGAATGATTTCAGCACCCTTGAGGTGATCAAGTTGAAAAATGGTAATAACAAAGATTGCTTTAAAATGCAAAACGCATTCATATGTTAATGATCTTCATGTTCCATTAACTTGACAGCAGTATAATAACTGCAAACAAAATTAATTGATTATCATTATTTACGGCTTCATTTATGTGCAAATCCAGTCAATGCTTGATAATTAGGTGTTTTTATGTTTTTGCGTTTCAGTTTTGACACGTACTTCTGTTGAATCTGAATAAAAATGTTCGATCAATGAAGAAAAATGACGTATTTTCTCTCTGCAGTAATTCGAATTATATTTTTGTAGTAAATAATGAACCAAGGTTGCGAATCAATAATTTCAATTCACTCAAAACAACCATTTAACCTCTTGAAACGTCACAAAAGGCCGTGTTTATATGTATCTCATCTATCTTGTTGAAAAAAAATGTTACAAGGGGACAAATCTGGTGAATATGGTGGCTAATGCATGATTATGGAGTTGTTTTTCGTTAGAATTACGAACAGGCCATGACGAGTGAACAGGTACATTTTCGTGATACAAAACCCATGGATTCTTTTTTCGAATTGCTTCTCGCAAGGGGTGCATACCTTCAAGATAGTACTCCTAACTGACAGTACGACAATGTGTCAATGCGTTGGATCAGAAAAAGAGGTTCAGTGAAGTAGCCAGCTAGATCACCTGATCTCAGACCGATGGATTTCTTTCTATGGGAACACCTGAAGTGGAAAATGTTCTCTACTGAGCCTACAAATCTAGAAGACGTGCGACAGAAAATTGTTCGGGAATGCCGATTTCTCATTCCGGAATAATGTATGAAACATTTTCGAGTGAAGACTGTATTATTGTGTGGAACAAGGTGGAGGTCATTTTGAACACTTTATTCGTTGCAAAAATTACCGAAATAATAGAGGGACTAAAGACCTTTCAAATGATGTATCACTCGATCCTATATGCCTTCGAAAAAAGACAGGGAGTAGTTGATAACCGCAGGTGGGTGAAGTTTCGGGTATGATTTCCTCCTATTTCTAGTCCTCCTAGAAATAAAAATTGACATGTACTTTGAAATTTTCGAAACACATCCGTTTCTGACTTACAGGAAGGGTCAGTTTTCATTGGGACGTCCTGTATAATTAAAGATTGATTTAGTGTAACCACAAAAAATGTTTGAACAAACTTCATGAGTTGCATTTGTGTATGGAAATATTCAACGTCTGGTATCTATGAACTCCAGCTAACTATTGAAATCCAATTTCATGAATCTCATAAATTGCTTTACGCCTTATTTTTTCCTTCAGGTAAGTCCATTTAACTTTCTCTCCTCTCTGTCTCATACGCTCCTGGGAAAGTTGTTCAGATCCAAATCAACTTTTCTTGTAGATTTGTTTCTGTATGCGGAATATATTGACAAGCCAGATGTATTGGATATATAGGAATTGGAAATGGGACCTTTGAAATCAAACACAGGTGTGTAGGGGAAAACTTTGTTCTTGAAGTTGTCTTGTGTGTATAGAAAATTCAATAAGGAGTTTGGTAGTTGAATAATAACGTCGTGAGAATGTGCAGATTGAGTTTCCACGTGTTGATTTTGGGAAAGTTTCGTTAGGAGATGAATATGTACCCGTAAATGCAAAAATTATCATTCAGATCATTTTCTTCAACAGTGTTTATATATCAAAAACAGAAATTGTGGCTTGATTAGTTGACAAAACAATTTATTATGCAATTGAAATTGAAGACAGCACTTTTAAAAAAATGCATATTCTTCCATCATTTTTTCAATACATGAAAACTCCAGTATCTCAATAGTACGTTTTCTTGATACAATTTTATCAGTTGTGTCATCATCCACACAAAAATTATTGTCTCATTTTTATTAGTCAATTTTGAAATCATCCGACAATACGAAGCATGTTTTGAACATTTTGAAAAATGTGTTTGTTTTCCATTAAGCATTTTAACAAAGGAACAATTCATCACCTACAATAATCTTGCAATATTCTATGAATGTGCGAAAATAATTTTTTTTCTGACATGGTTGATTCTTTGTTACTTTGAATCAAATATACCTAATCGATAAATAATTTTTATCATAGATTTTCCCGTCCGCCAGTCTTCTCTGTTCACCAAACAAGTTTCCTCAGAAAAAACTAGATGGCAGGAAAAAATTCCAGAATTGTCGGCCTTCAAACCCGAAAAATTGTTACACTGAAAACCTCGGCCGCAAAATTCTTAACCATTTCACAATATCAAATTGAAACAGCTATTTTATCGTTGAATTTTCGAAAAATCCTCTATCTCCTGAACTACTGGAACTCAAGAAATATAGTTGAATCACTAATTGAAAAAACATCATGATACGTCACAGGATTTGCAAAACTTGAAGTGATTTTTGAATCCTCATAACCTCCCTAGTCTAGCCTTTCAATTTATTTTCGTTTGACGTACGTTTTCCATATAAGAAATGAAAATCATTCATTTCCTTGTATGTCAGGTTAGGTTAGGTTCTAAGTGAGTGAGTCTATTCCTGCCCTCCACCGCAACTCGCAAGGTTTACTGTGGCTCACACCTATTTACGCTCGACCAAATAAACCCAGCTTTTAACGACGCCAATTAGTTTGTATGGTGAGTAGTCTTTCAGGTCAGAGGTAAGAGGGTAAGAGTACGGCTCTGCTGAACTCTAAAAACCTGATTTGGTCCCCAGCGGGGCAGGTACGAAGTATGTGCTCTGGTGTTTCATCGTTTTCCTAACAGAGGTGACACACACTGTTTTCCGACAGTCCGAGTCTCTGCATATGATGATTCAGATAACAGTGACCTGCAAGAAGGCCTGTTAGACATCGTAGTTCATCCCTGATGTAGTCCACCAACTGTTCGAAGGGTAAATAAACGCCTTGGAGTGAGCCAATCCTGGAAGATTCTGCCAGAAACCCATACATCTTCTTGCCATCTAGGTATTCAATCTTTGTTCGGCAAAGCCTAAAGCCATCTGCAATCTATTCTCTGTGAGGTAAATTGCAAAATTATATGTCGAATATAATACAATGTTCATCGTGAAAATACCCAGGAAAGTAGTTGTTTTACGCTAGGTCTTCATCAGATCCTACTGTTTAGGGACGTTAGGACTATATAATACGTTAGGATTATATAATAATGTTCCACTTTGAAACTATTTTTCCCAACAAAAGTACCTGAATCCATAAAAGAATGGGCAGGGATATGTATATTCGTAGGAAACAAATCATTGTGTTCAACAGGAACTGATTTTCACTAAAATACCGAGGTAATCATAAAAAAAAATTCTCATTACTTCAGCACACTTCATATACACATGTATGACACACATTTAAAAGTAAACTATGAAACATATAATTTCTATGGAATATTTCCCTGAAATGAAACCAAGGAACACCTTGTTGAATATAATTAGGTATTATATTTCGGAAGGAGTATATTTTTAGGAGAGACTAATGTTTGCGAAATAACTGTGTAATTGGAGAACAAATTGAATAGGGTTTTTACTTTCAGTTTGGGTCTAAAAGTTGCGTTTTTCATATATAATCGAAAAAGTAATACAAGTCATGAAATTATAAAATAACAACAAAATTTAATTGACGCTCCGGGGTGACTTCATTGATTCCTGTGGCGCATTTGCTTTTTCAGCTGCAGAAAAACCCGGTGAAGCCTGAAGATCTTGATCTGCCAATGTCCTCTCTCTCTCTCTCATAAAACAAATTGTAGGGTGTCTCCAGATGCTCAAATAAATTCAAGGCATTGCCAGAACACTTAGTGACACGACTGTTGTCAAACTTAAACCAGTATGTTTCTTCTTTGACCGAGGCGAATAATGACCAAATTCAACACCAGAACCACAGTGAAAAATAACTGCATTAAGATTATATTAGTGGTCTGCTAGATTGAACTGTTCATCTATTTCGTACTTTCGTAAGAGTTTGATGTTTCCGTTAGAGGTTGAGTCATGTTTGAAGATCATCAGTGTTATTATTAGATTGCCTGGTGCCTCAGATTTACTTGTTTTCTTATGATAGTCAGTTAGTTTGGCGCATGTTTGGCAGTACCTTCGATCATCACTCGTAAAAAGTTCATTTTCAGATGATTCAACAATAAGCTTTGCATGGACTGGTTATTAATCATTTCAGGAAACGCTACTTGAAGTTCTAGAAAATCACATCACATCACATTTACTGCAATGTAAACAAGTGAGGATTTTTCCAGTAGAGATATTTACAAGTACAAGACGAGATAGACTATACGGGCGGTCAGGAGTAATGATTCGACTATTTTTTCGCTCACGAAGAGTAGGTATTCAAAAACAACCCCAAGAAATTGAAACAATCCTCTTGTTATCTCAACGAGTATTTAGTGGACTTCTAAGACTCCACGAAATCGGTTGGTGGTAAAAATGATACATTCTTACAAAACTGGAACTGAATGAATTATTGTTTGAGTTTGATGAATTAGCAGGAAACATTCTCGTTCTCGTTCATCGTTAAAACCTCGTTCTTGAAATTCTTCGTCATGAATAACACTTGTAAAATGCTTTTCATGTAGTAAGTGTTTCTTGAAATATCTAATTCAATTTTATTTGCAAGATTTTCAGGACAACTGTCTACTGCTTCGTAAGGAAGAATATGTTTCACAGAATCTGCATGACCTACACATCATAGCACATCAAGCAATCAATTGCTTTCTTTTTTTCTTTGGAAGGTTTTCACATTTCTTATATAAAGATAGAAAACAAAAAATTCGAAACATCAGCATAATCAGCAAAACGTTGGTTTGTTGGTTTGAGAGAGTACGAGGTACCTGGAACCTGAGAGTCTTCCCGAAGAACTTAATCATTGAAAAAATGCCTTCAAAGGAAATGGGTACAGCGAAGGAGAATTAAAGCGGGCCATACGACCCAGGAGAAAGAAATCAAAGGTAACCCCAGTTAGGCTGGTCAAGGGAAAATGTTTCATTCTCTACAAAAATGTTACTGGCCGGATTGGGAGAATCTTAGAGGAACACGATGTGAAATCAAAATTTGGGCAAACAAAATCGGTTTGTCACTCGTACCTATCGCCCATTCACACCAGAATACTCTATAGTTCCTGGCTCAAAAGTAGAATGAATCGCACGCAAGCTATTGCAAAATACCTCTACCGTCGAAACAAACTTCAATGACAGAAACGCCAACGGTCAAGAATGTTTTGGATATATCCACTCAATCAAAAACATGATGAAGCAGGAGTTTTTGCCACGCTTTACCCATAACTAAGACGAAATGAGAATAGCATTCAGAATAGCTCCACATCGTAATCTGCCATGATGGGAGGGAGAGCTGTTCACTTCACTTGTGGAAGCCCCTACTCATCTTTTTGCATTTTGAGGAGGGGACGTGGCTCCCCGGCTCGGGGTGCAAGAGACGTGAGAGCTGTCGTCTCCTAAGACTAGCGGATCCCGCTCTTCGTCTGAAAGCTACACAATGGACTCACTGCATTTTGGCCTAAGAGCCTTTCTTTCTCTCTCCAGAACGAGAGACGTGAAGTTTCCCGTGTAAAAGTGGCCTAACATCAGCTAATACAGACAGCCTTTAACAACACCTGAGTTATACCGGATCCCTTGTAGCTTTAGGTTGGTCTCTCTGAATATTCAGAGAAATTGTCGACTTGGACAAACCGGCAATTCAGCTGTAGCCGAAAATGTTTTCAACAAAGAAGGCACTCATATTATCTCATTCGAAGATACAGTGTTACACGATAAAACTAAAAATCACTATCCAAGTGTATATAAAGAGGCAATAGGGATTGAAAACTACAGGGTCATATATCAGCATCGCACCAGCGTTCGAAACAGCCTAAACAAAAATTCGAGCACTAACAATGGCACTTCGAACGATACCACACCGCCTTTGATAATGTTTACCGCAGTAGTAGACTAAACGTCAGGTACGAAAACGCCAGAAAACCGGAAAATAGAGTTTACACATTAGCGTATTATTGAGAATTACCCTTTTTAGTACTTCAGTAACCATCCTGTCTGATCGTCGATAAAACTTTACTATAACATCGTGTCTGTAACTATTACGGTTATTATGAGTTTCCAAGTATTTTTTTAATCACCACGTAAATTTTTCGTACACAAAATTCATGAAAACACGTCCGACAAAATGAAAATCCTCTATTCCTACCATCGAATGCTAAAAATAGCGAAAGCCTAGCGCAATCCTTCCTGAAATAGAATCGATTTCTCTCCCGACCTAGCCCTACAAATCCCTTGATGCGGGGGCGGCGAAAAAATAAACTGTCACCATAAAGATTTTATTTATAAACGCAACACGCCGGTTCGCGTTCTCGTGGGTGCTATTTATTTTATCAGAATTGGTCTGTAAATAGCAGGAACGACGAAAGTTTTTTCCCGTTTTTGCAGAGAGGACTGTTACGATATGTTTTCGGAATTATGAGGCGATATTTCAAACAAAAGACAGTCACATCGCGATTGTGAAAGTGGTGCTTCATTTGAGTGTACGATAGTTTTTGCAGAATACTATATTTTTTCTTCGATTTTTGTGTATTATTTCATTTACAGCTAAAATCTTGATGATATATTTTTATGACTTGAATATTTTTCTCAACTAAAGCTTTCAATTGAAACTGATGAAGCGATTTCAGTGAAAATAAATGGTTAGATTAGTGTGGGTTGATGATGGAACTGGGCATTCCTGTTGCCAGTTGTGAAGGTGAAAAGTGTTCACGTAAATGATATTTTACCCAAATGTTTTCTCTGATCAATTGAAAGGAAATGAATATTTTGCTGAGTGTTTATTCCAAACAAGCAAATACTGTATAATGGAATGAGGATTGAACTCTTGGTATCCAAAATGGCATTTAAAGGTCTTTATCATTATTGCCGTGAAATCAACTCGGATTCAGAGGTGGATCAGTTTCATTTTCGATGCTTTCAGATCCGTCCATATATTGCTCCTCGATATATTGAAGCTTTCTTAGTCGTTGTTCATCTTGTTATATCTTCGTAAAACAACCTTTCCAGTGTGTGACCTATACATTTCAAACGTTGCGGGTTGATTACTTTCATTATACTTTCATATCCTTGCTACTGTATTCAATTTTCCTTTTTTTATAGAAAACTGAGGATACCGGGCTGATTCTAACTGATACGATCGTTAATTTCTTCTTTTTATATTTCAAGACTTCTTAATAGTACTCGTATGGTATAATTTGCTGTATCCACATTCATTGTCTTTCTTTATTTTCATTCTTTTCTTTATTTTTCAAATTATGTATTATCTTCTCATTTATGGATAAAACATAATTATCTTCAATGACCATTACATTTCAACACAAAAAATATTTCTAAAGGAAGGTGGTTGGGTGGTGATTCTGATAAGATGGTGTGTTGTTTAATCAATGATAGAAAGAAAAATATTTTAAAAGGGAAAATTTTTCAGGTATTTCACATATTATTATCAAATTGGAATATGCAGTTATGAGGTCATCGATATCCCTTCTAGTGTCAACACAAGAGTCTTTTGGATAAATATGGTTGAAGATCTAGAATGGTCAAATGATCAAAATAACAAATGTTTCCATATTCTTTTTCAACGGGGGCTTTGGGGAAACTGAATATAAAAATCCCTCAACCCTCTCTAAGAGAATGCTGGATTTCATCCAGAAAAGAGCCATCCACTTGACTGGAGACGCAAACATCACTTGCAACCTTGGTAGTCTAGAACAGGTGTCTCCAAACTTTGAAGCCGTTGGGCCATACTGATTTTTTCAGTTTGTTTCAAGGGCCAATTTCTGCCATTATCTATATTTCTAGACTAGGATAGTCGCAAAGTGCGTGACCTAAGCAAACTTACGCTTTTTTTGCATTTCAATTATTATTGTGTATTGTGACACT
>WOGN01000528.1:0-24056 GCA_015342105.1 Leptinotarsa texana
TTTTCGACTCGGAAATCAACTACCTCAAATTTCGAAGTATTTCATAATTACCCATGGAGGAAAAATTCAGTTGAGATAACTTTTTCACGCGTTGATCAATTGCTATGATTGTAAGAATAAGTAACTGAAAAACTACCAGTGAAAAATAATATGCCGACGCCTATGTCGGCATATTATTTTTGCTGTTCCAATTAGTATTGGAAATACTATACTAGCACTTATCAGACGACAGGCGGTGAACCAACCGACTATTTTATTCTCTTTTTGTTTTTGTAAGCTCGAATTCAATATTAGAATCATGAGTATATTTCATTGTCGATAATGAAAAAGAGAAAAGAATATAATGTAAAGAAGGAGGGGATAGCGATAGCGCTGTTGTCAAAGTTGAAAAACAAAAAATCATTAAGACAAATGAAGACGTGAGTAAACTTCATCATCAATATTGCAGACAAAAAAAACTGTTATGGAAAGTAGTTTCAAATAAAAAAAATTGCCATTCCAAGAACTTTGTAAATGGAGCAATATGTAAATGAAATTTCTGCAGGTACGAATAAACATGGTGAAATGTATGAGCCCTCGTGAAAAATTTGATGGAAAAACAAATAGATTTGTTTTAGATGGTCTAAATACCCTTATTGACGTGTCAAATGACGTTTTAGTATATCCGGCAAAACCCGGAAACTATCCGGGTTTTGCCGGATATTCTGTTTTTCAAGTGTCGGGAATGCTACCGAATAGAACTTTGTAATTGAAGGCTGAAATTGCATTAACATGTATCATTTCAACTTTTCAAGGAATATAATGTGTTATCTCTGCCGTTAACTAGTGCTTCGGGCTTTTTTCAAGAGAAAATTCACTTCGAAACAATATGTTATCCAATTTTATATATAATACAAAGGAACCAAAACATTTTTTCCATCCTTTGTGTTTTGCGTGATTTACTGAAGACTGTTTCAATTCTTCGTATTCGACGAATTGTTTTGGATACTTGTGGCCCAATGCCATCATTCATTGAAATTCCAAATATCAGAGAATGATTTAATTCAATCCGATAACCACATGTTTCTGTCCTCTGACATACTGACGTCATTCAAATTAGCCCCGAGTGGTTGTAATAGGGATGACAAACAATTTCATCAGAAGGATATCTGGCTTATCGGATATAATTTGAGATGAGAGGCTTCTGATGACGGGAAATACGGTTGGATTCGTCCTCATGTGTATCACTGAATTTTATGAAACCACATACCCCGTTTTAGGAGAATGCATTCTTTATCTTGGTTGATGACTATCTATTATCGACGAAACTATTCATCAATCCTGAAATCAGATATCGATTGTGAAATATGTTTTAAAATATAGAAAGTTATTTCTCTTTCAAAACATATAAATATGAGATTTTTCCTTCGTAATGTCCATGAAACATAACAAGTACGGATGAATTGAGGTATGGTTAAAAGGGTCATTCCTTATTCTGTACTGGATGCAAAAAGTAGATTTGTATCCATGATAATGAGATGATTTTTGCACTATAAGAACTTTAATTAATTCGCATGTCGTTAAACAGTAGCTTACTCAAGTGAACTACGTAACCTACTATATAGCAAAACGTGCATTCACTAACGTTATTAGGGTATAATGTTTCATCATCAAGAGAAGTTTAGATAAGTTTCATCAAGAATCAGGTCAGTGTATTATAAAATTATATTTTGACGCTGTTTTTTTTTCCGTTGAAAAGCGTTGAATCTTGCCCAGTATGCATATAGGAAAAGCATCTACAGTGCATTTCTTTAATGTTCCCCACCTTTTATTTTCAAAAAAATTTGAATTTGGGATAATGAAATTAATGCAAGAATACTTTATTGTTAAGTCAAATTGACAAATGAAACTTTCAAGATGGCGACTGGGCGCCATCTGGGAAAAAATAATGGAAAGGGGGATCTTGTCACCAATCTTTTTGGAGCTCCTGATAAATGCTTCGTAACCCTAGAATATATTGTCAATATCTTCAATTACTAAAAAATGGCGTAACTTTCATTAATTCTGTTCAAAAAATCTGTTTAAAATCTTGACTGAATACATTAACATTTAACTACATAATATGAGGTAATAAGCTTGAGGTCAGTTCTATCCGATATGTCTTACCTAACATTTTCGAACACAGTAAAGTCAATATCTCTACAAATATATATTATTCTTTGCCGTGTATCCAATATTGAAGCAAGTTCAGTTTCGTACACCTTTCGCTTCAAATAGTCCTATAAAAAAGTCCACAAGTGTCAAATCTGGTGAGTGGGCTGGCCATTCTATAGGACCTCGACGGCCAATCCAACGACCGGGAAAAGTAGTATCCAGATATTTTTTACTTGTCTGGAGTAATGTGGTGATGCTCCACCCTCTTAGAATACAATATCCATATCGAATTCATTAGGATTCGCTTCGACGGTTTCAGTGATGAGCATAGTCAAATACAGTTACCCTTTTAAATTTTGATCAATAAATGTGGGTGCTACAATATGGTTTCCTAGTATTCTTGCCCGAATGTTGATTTTTTCTAGATATTGGTTATGTGTTTCCCAGAAAACGTGAGGGTTGGTGTCACTCCTATAACGGCAATTTTGTCTGTGAACATTGCCGTTTGAAAAAATGTACATTCGTCACTGAAACAAATATTGTGGAGATACCTTGGTAGGTAGGATACCTAGCAATGGTTTTCGTCATGATTTCACAGAATTCTGTGCATCGATCAGGGTTATCTTCAGTTGATTGGTACACCATTTTAATTTAGTATGGATGATACCTATTCCTTTTCAACATTTTCTAAACAGTAGAAGGAGACACTTCACAGTAGACTGTTCAGGATTTACTACTTTATCACCAATTATTTGCACTTGCTTTTATTCCGAAATGGACGGATGACCTGGGAGCTTTTTGTTATGTACACTACCGGTAGTTGTGAACAATGATGTTCATTGTCGTATTGACATTTTTTGTCGTTTTATGAACAAAACATAACTTAAAAAACATCATCAGGTTGTTAGAATTGCCATATGGCAGATAAAAAGAAATGTTTCTAGAAATATCGACATCAATGTGTTTGTCTTCAGGAAATTATCCACCATTTTGTAGTAGTTGAAGATATTGAGACATTATATCGTAATCTTGTGAAGCATTTGTCAGGAGCTTCAAAAAAATGTATCACAAGATATCCCTTTCCATTTAATTTTTTTCCTAATCGCCTAATCTCCATCTTGAAAGTATCATCTGTTAATTTCACTTCAAAATAAAGTATTCATGCATTAATTTCATTATCCCAAATTACAATTTTTTGTGTTGACTCCTGCAAAAAAATAAAAGGGGAGATACTGAAGAAATGAATCGTTTATGTCTCGAGACGAGAAGACTTGTTGCCAGTGAGCTGCTCAAAACTATAAAAAGTTGTAGAAAATGTGGGGATAATAACGTGATAATTTGATAGATGAAGTGATACTAGGTAAATATTCATCTGTATGAAAATAAAAGTTGTCAAGGAAACCAAAGACCAGTGAGTTAGCCAATCTTTTCTCATCAAGGCCCCTCCACGAAATAAGGGCGAAGATGGACTGCAACAAGCAATCAAATTCTAAGTATGAGAAATGTATTGCCAACTAAAAAATTTGATTACAGAAAGGCTTGTTGGCTTTATTTATCGAGTGAGGATGCTGAATACTGAGTAAACTTTCAATAAAAGCCTTTATTGAAAATATGATAGAAAAATTAATCAGTTGAAGAAAGAAACTAAAGATACATCTGAGAAGAGAATCAAATGGATACAATCAGTTTCTTGGTCACTTAGTAAAATTTTCGGTAGAAACAAGAACAAATTGCTAAAAGCAGATATATTTTATGACGTACCCCAAAAAGAAATTGAAAATCTAACTGAGTCATTATGGACATATGTAAGAGACTCAGAAAATTGGCCGTTCATATTTTCTGTTTCTGTGAAGTTTCTTAAAAAATCTGGACTACAATAAAAAAATATGTTTGAAAAATAACAGAATTGTTCCAGAAGGAGATTTAACTAACATCCAGATGAATATTGTTGAAGAGTTTTGGAAGAAAGTAGATGTATCTGAAAGAATCTGGACAAATTCCGTGACATTCGTCGACAAGTTCAAAGATGAAGTATCTGCTGAAGAACTGTATACTCTTAAATATGTTGCGTAACTTCTGTTTGGTCGCTTCCCCAAAGGTTAATTTATTTTTAATTTCCATGTCACATTCAATGTTTTGTTTTTTGCATACAAAATCAATTATGGATTCACTGATTTGAGTTCATTCCACTACTTGATATATTAGTTCCATCTATTTATCTTTTCAACACAAAAGTGAGCATGAAATATATTTTTCAAAGATTGAACGAGTAGTGGTATATGCAGTTAGTTTCAACCCATCTCGGTTCAGTTTTTCAGTTTTGTTCTGTATGAATCGTACCTTAGAAACTGTATTTATTCATTGCATTTTTAATTTAGTTGTTTATTCATCAAATAAACATATATCGAGGATACTTTTCATTCATAAAACATATTTATTTATTGATAGTGGGATGCTTGAATGCGAGATCCTTATCATATCGACAAATGGAGAATTTAACAAACTGAGCTATTGAAAAAAAAAAGCTTTCTTTATGCACCAAATCAATTAATTCATCCAGAGATTAGTGGAAAACACTGAAATCGCATAAATGTGTGAATGAAAAAAGTAATATTCATCTTTGTACTGAAATAAATAAAAAACCCAGATGATATTATTGATTGTTTTGGTGTTGGTTGCTGGTTCAAGTCCTAGGCTGGATGATCGATTTTCATTTGCTATCGTCCAAGCCGTGTTAGGAAGCACACGTTGAAAGGTATGACCTCGTTATTCCTAAGCTCGCACAAGTTTCGACTTCCGAGGGTTGTCATTCGTAGGGGTGTGACAGCTGGTTAACGGAAAAACAGTTTTTGAACAAATGTTATCTATTAAATTCCGCATGATGAACCTTCCACACAGTTGTAACATTTCTATAATGAATGAATGAATAAACTTGTTCACTCCAATTTTAAATTCTGTGAAGTTAACGATTACATAATACCTCATATCACTCATACAATTCCATATAATGAAAGAGTGTAGTTGTAAAAGTTATTCTGAAAATGCAAAATCTAATTGGAAATACAATTGGAGGATCTCCTGACAGAGTTTTATATTTTACTTCTTATACAATCAGGATTCCGAAAAAAATCTACGGCACAACTGCTCTCCATTGTTGATGACATCACCTCGGCCACAAATGACAAGCAGTACGCAGTCCTGATTCAATTGGATTTCAGTAGAATGTTTGATACGATGAATTCTAATCTTATGATAAATATGTTGAAATTAAATGCAGGTTGAGTGGAAGAGCAACTCTCGTGATTGAACTTTGAACTTTCCACTTTGTTTTCAATACGAATCTACTCTATAACATTGTAGTATTGTGACTGAATAATACGGGTCCTATCCCTTGAAGCCCCGAACATTCAGGAAGACACGCCAGTATTATCAACCAACATCCACCCCCGTTGACGTGGGATAAATAATAATAATAAGTTTATTTACCATCATTGGGTTTGAGAATCATATGCCCCGAGCAAGCTTAGTGACCCAAGCATGACAACTTTCTGCATTTATCCGGCTAAGATGTTTGCCTGAGTGCGGTAAGCTGGCATGATCTTGAGATTTGAGAGCATAGAGAACATTATTCTACCAAGGACACCGATAATCAAAACAACACTTTGACAGAATGGTCTGGATAGAGTCTGTGGAGTTCGAAGAGAAAATCTCAATATTTTATCCGTTTCTCCTCCACTTTTCGACCTATAATCGTCTCGTCAGGTGCTGAAAATTCCATCACAAATATCGTCTTGCTCTGGTGGTCGGGAAGGACTACTTCAGGCTCATTATTAGTATTATCATTATATTTCAATCTTAGTTTGTGCCGGTCTGGCCCTATTTCCCGAAGCCCTGTTACATTCAGGAGGGCGCGCTAGCTTCATCGACCAAAGACCACTCCCCACACCGCGGGATAAGTGATCATTGGGTCCGAGAATTATGTACTCTGAGTAAGCGCAGTGAGCCTCCCCATTATTATTATCATATATCCCGTATTTTTACTTCATCATTTATTTTTCATTTCAGGATGAGCACACCATTCTTCGGTCGTGGGCTGTGAAAGACTTCGCACCAACCGTAGCTCAATACGTTCAAATTTTCAGGCCGGAAAATAAACTCCATGTTAAGTTTGCTGAATACGTCGTATGCGAGGACGAATTCAAGTACGCCCTGTTAGCTAATAATTGCACTTGTCCAGGTGCATCTACACTGGTGACGTTGCTATTACATACATCTAGAGGACAGTAAGTAAAATAGATAATTTCCACTAGTTCATGTCAAGTGACAAAATTTATCAATAGGAACAAACAAGAGTTTGCAGTTCTTGCTAACGTTCATAGTCAACATTTTATCATACTCAAGGATGAACTTGAGTTATCTTATAACATTTAACAAAAAATAAAATATCTGGATTCCATAATCAAGTGTATTTGTAAGTCATATCAGTAACATGTTGTCCATTCACAGCACGCACCAAGCTAGTAAACCCGTTCGAATCTGTATCATATTTCAATTATGTTTGAAATAGGTTTGCAATGAAGGACAACAATAAAGAAATAAAATTCATTTAATGGTCACTAATTATCCGAAACTGTCAGTATCATCAGATACACATGCATCGTCGATCGAAAAGTTGCTGTCGAAAAGACATTTTCGCATTCGCAATTTAAAAATTGAAGTCGAACTATACCCTGCTTGAAAATCAACTAACTTCCATTTTCCCGTGGAGATTTCCCGTGGAGAAATTTCTGGAAACAAAAAGAAATGTTTTGGTCCTTCCTGTTTGTATTGGAACAAGCTGTAGTAGATTATTTGTTACCGCTAAAATTAGCCTTCTCACTAGAATTCAACCTACTCTTTATTTTTTATCTTTCCATATTCATTGGCTTTCATTTGAATATCCCTGTATGCCGATAGTTTGCATTTCAATATGAGTAATAGGGGGTTATTAAGTGTAATATATCTTCTAAGCGATATTTTTTGAAATTATTTATCCTCCATACTTTCACATGGTGAATACAAACAACCAGACTCAGAGAATTCTAAAACTGATAGCGATTGCTAGTCTTCCAGATTTTGAATATCTGGTGACGCCATATCTCCCATCGTTGAATTGAAAAAAAAAAGTGCTGTTTTATATTTTTTCGGGTGCTCCAATTGAACTATCAACAAGTTGTTTGCTTACATACAAACCACTATTACTGTACAGGAGAAGATTATTGAGTATGACATTTCAGTTTTATTCTTGTCGACACATATTGAAGTTTGTTTTTTTTTAATAAATTGTAATATATATGAATATTAGCTCAATCAGCTATGTTATATCTTTCATTTGAAACTGATTAACTGATTCAAATAAAGGCAACCCCGACTTGAGGTCACCATTTTATAGGTAACCATATGCTACTGAAAAGAAAATTGTGATTTATTATCAACTTTCCCATCAATTGTATGCAGATATTTTACAATACCAACCCAACCATTTAAACTTGGTAGCTCGTATAATAATGACCACTCTCTCAATAATTTGTCTAGTCCTCAGATTATCTTCTTTCTTATGGCATTATATTCAACTTGCTTTTGCCCTTTGCTTTGCTCGCGTTAAGAAGTATTATTATTAATTATTAGGTATAGTTTGTGGGGCTTTACTTTTATTCAGCTCGCGTAAAAAAATAGGGCCTACAAAACTTGAAGATACAATAGGTGAATGTTCACGCTCTAAAACAGGTACCTCCTGACAACCCTTATCAACTTTAAGTTGCGAAGGTTTATCAATTGCAAAATCATGTTCTTCTACAGCTACCCCTATATGACGCCGAGCGATTTTCTATGCTGCTATGAGAAGATAAGCATCAAAATGACCACTGGACAAATCTTTGCTGAATCGTAATCGCCTTACCGGATAGACGTTAGATCTTGATTCCGTATATATGAGGCCGTTTCTATAAACTTCAAATTTGAATGGGAATATTGATCCTGCTGCTGTTAAACCACAAAATCCGTCATGAGTAGCATTTTTCATCATATCAGTAAAATATTTGTCAGGTGTTAAATAGTTATCACCATTCCTGTCGTGGGTCATGATTGAAAACTCGCTCCAGTCATCAACCACATATCTGTCAATTTCTGAACGCACCTTAACCTTCAGATTTTATTTAGCCATTTCAAAAAAGTACAACCGACAAAACCTATACTCAAACCAAACGAAAACAAAACAAATGCCAAATAGAAAGTAGAGTCTATAATCAAAACTACTAAACCGAAACAACGCAAATGCAATACAGAATATGCCAAGAAAAGAACAGCCAAAATCGTCAAATATAATCCGCTAGAAATATTTAGGTATAATTTGTACTAACAGATACGGCGGCCACTTATCATCGAGTACCACCATCTATTGTCAACATTTGGAACTAACAATTATTTTGTTCGTCTTCATTTATTCATTCCATTAGGTACTGATAGGTTCAAACTAATACATTTACATCCTCCGTCATCCCTTATTCACTCCCCTTGAGGGTAGAATTGTTCAAAATCCATTCTACCTACCTGCATGCCAAATTTTAGCCCGATCCTTCCAGTGGTTTGGGCTGTGCGTTGATAGATCACTATGTTAGTCAGTCAGTCATCTTTGAGTTATATATATTTAGAGACTATGTAGGTGTTGCCCGCGGATTCGCCCGCGTAGAATTTGGATTGTCACATTAACTTTCGTGATCATTTGAAACCAATAGATACAATATTTTTTACATTTTATAATGCCAACTGCACTGAGTAATAAATAGCTTGAAGAATCGAATTATGTTACCTCTAAAGAAATTCGCAAAACTAACACAACCGTCAACGACGTCTGCCCGCGTCTGCTGGAGCTTTTTTCCTCAACACCAAACCGTAATTGTAACACCTCGACACGTGTTTCAATCACCAATTGATCATATTCAAGAGGAAGATTTTTCTTCTTCTTGAAATATAACCCTTCCAATGTGAACAAAAAACCATTTCTTCTTCTCATCGGTTGCCGTACACATTGCAAATTACGAGGATGTTGTGGTTGACATTACAGGTGCTCATGATTTGGTTTCTCAAGGCATTTCTACATATCAATAGCGTCTATAAGCGAATAAAAAGCTACTTGTGTATTTTCAAAATGCGATACGATAGGATTAGAATTAGATACGATAGGCTGGTGTTAAAATTCTGTTTTACTTCAATCATCAAATATTCATATATCATTACGAAGACCTTTGACCTTTGGAAAGAGATTTGCAACTTCTCATATTCTTTCCAAAAACCACACCCCCTTCTCTAACGTTTTCGTCTTGTCTCATTTACATGACTGTTCGATGCTTTGAAATATTCCCAATGGAAATTTATTCCAGGGTTCTATATTACGTAAAAATTTTGGGCAAATTATAGATTGATTGTTTTGTATAACCAAAATGAGTTATTAGTCTTTATAGTTCCATTTGAAAACCACATAGATCATTGAGGGTTGGTTATGATTTCATTTATCAGACTGCATAAACACTGCAGGATGTATAAACCTTTGAAGAAGCTAGTCACTCGCGCATGCGAAACGTCAAGAGAAAAAATTTAGAAATGTTAGGCCTCTAAACCCAAAAAATAGTGACATCGTAGCCAAAGTTGCGTAAGGTACCCCACTTTTGAGCCAAAGTTTGAATGAAATTCAAGTATCCACCAGCATTGAAGAAAAAATGCGAAGGTGCTTCCTGCTTATGAACAATATGTTTCCTGGTACTACTTAAGCTATATTTGCTAATAAACTCTGCATTGCGTCTTCTAAAAACTGCGTATACGTCATACTTGGGAGAAATTCCTACTGAATTGAGTTACTTATTGAAGGATTATCTGTTGTCATTAATGTCCTCAGCCTCATACATAAAATCAAATATCGTGTGCAGTTACAGATACCTACAATATGGCGAAGTCATGTAATCTCAAGAATATTTTTCTGATGGAAAATGTGTTTTGAAATATTGATCTCGATAGATCCGACGTGATTCTGCAGCATTGCTATTAGCAAACTCATTCATGCTAATTCGTCGTTGTTTATATTTATTCGATCGGGTAGTGTTTAGGTTCTAAACCGTTTTAACGCTGAATGTGATTTCTACTGAGGTAAAAATCACGAAAAGTTTCATTACCAATCACTATGTATCAAAGGTTTGGCTAGCAGAATCAAGGAAGGAGACAGAGGTTCATTTCTACTTACATTCAAGTTTCTATGTGATAACTGTTTTGACCACAATTAGGTCATCAGATCGTTTCTCTATATATAGCCCACAGAGATGCAGATAATCACTTTCTATTCGTTATTCTAAAGCTAAGCACGAAACAACAGAAACTTACGGGATGGAAGATCATAACCGACGGAATATTTTTTCAGCAATTGGAAAAATCAGCTTTCTCATCACAACTTGAACCTCTGCTATTCGAAAGAAGAAACGATTGAGTACATACGTTTCAATGAAAATGTGACAACAAGGAATCGCCTGAAATTAGAGTCAGCACATCAGTTACACACTCTGTTTCAAAATTTGGTTGATTATAAATTATTTGAAATATATGGAACGTTTTTCATTGTTCTATAAAGATCAAAGAGACCTTTGTTGATCAGTTTTCGAAATAGTGACAAAATGCTTGCAATTTCACGTTATTCTTCAGTTCAACACAAGTTTAGTTTTATTCTAAAATATCATTATCTTTTCAGGGAAGGCCAACAATCACAAGAAGAATGGCATAGGCTCTACGGCAGGTGTTCGGGAAATGAAATTTATCATATCAAACTAGAAGACAGCCGTTTTTTTGGTGAATACGAGGGAAAGAGTTTCACGTATGCCAGTTTCCATTCACATAGAAAGTGAGTAATATTGTCAGTATTTTAGGAGAAAATTGCATTTCTAGAAACTCAGTTAATGGAAAACAATAGAATTCTTCTTGAAGTTCGCATATCACACACAATTTTGTATTTATTGATATTTTATGTTACTTTTTTTGTATCGGGGACACCCATATCGATTTCTAATAAATAATAATAATAGCTCTTGGCGGTTTCTGCCTATAAATATCGACATACGCGGCTCTAAGAGTTCTATATTACCATCGACGGCACTATTAAGGTATTGAAAAGACACCGATGTTGCCCTACGCTCCGGGGAATATTAAATCCGTTGTGGGATGACTACCGTCCGTGAAGAGAAGTAAAAACAGACAAAATATTGAAATTTTCTCTTCGAACTCCGCAGACTCTATCCAGACAACTCTGTCAAGATGGTTGTTCTGATTACTGGGGTCCTTGGTGAAATGATGTCCTTCCTACTCTCGAATTTTAAAATTAAACCGGCTTGCCGCACTGAGGCCGAAATCTTAGCTGGAGAGGTGCAGAAGGTTGTCATTCTTGGCTCACTGCGCTTGTTCAGGGCACATGATTCTCGGACCCAGTGATCGCTTACCCCAACGTGTGGGGAGTGGTCATTGATTGATAACGCTGGCGCCCCTCCCTGAAACAGTGGAAAAAATACTAGTGATAATAATAATAATAATAATTTCATTCACAATAATGAAATACATACACTAAATTCCAGTCATTTACAGAGTTGAAAATAAAATGACAGTCATTTAGGTTCTAGTGAACCTGTATATGACGACTACTTTCAAGCAAAACGATTATTTAATTTTTGAATTTAATTGAGAAATACTGCGAAACAAGTTTCGAAAAGCGATAAATGTCCAAAGAGATCATTGATATAGCATTTTATAATGCGAAATATAGAGTAGTACCTATAGGTTTCTTTTTCATTCTTGTTCTTTATGTTTTGTTCATAATTGAGATATGGATCTCATAATAACGACACCATATCTAGCTGTCATCAGACAGAAAGGCATAAAATGAAATATCGGTGGCATAATGTTAACAATATTTGTACTCCCACTATACAAAACATGATCAGTGCTGATATGATTCTGAATTGTAAGAGTCAGATGGAGATAGGTTCCTGGAGCACTGGTTGACGTACCTATATGATCCCAATTACAACAAGAAACATCATTGATGACGATGATGTAGTACGAATGGTACTACAACATTTCATTTGAATTTCATAAACTATTCCTTACGATTTGAACTTTTTTTAGAAAAAATATATCACGACATGTTTCGTTAACCCAGTAGCTTTTTCATAGTGAATCGATTTATGGTACCCAATTGACTATGAAAAAGCTAATGTGTTAGCGGAAGATGTAGTGATAGATTTTTTCATATAAAGTTTGTGGAAATCGAATTGTGAGGTGTAGTTTATGAAATTATTATGAATCTTCATCAAGTAATAGCAGAAGTAATCAGAAAACTTCATTTGAAGTAACTATATTGACTCAACAACCTATCTAAACAAAGAGTCAACATGGATTTTGAGGGAAGAGAATCCCTAATTGATATACAATACAATCAATATACAATATTGATATACAATATGCCAAACATCTCTATTATACCAATCCACTTCATAACATGGGAGAATCTCTTTTTTTTGGCCAAACCAGCGTACGTTATTCAACAAACTCAACAAGGTGCCGAAACTTGGATCATGCCATCACATCAATAGTTTACGTGACACTGAAGTACACTCTTGATGTTAACCTCGCAGTTAAAGTAAGAAATAGTTAAAAGCGGCTGGTCGGTCAAAACACATAAGTCCGTAAGTTAATATTCAATAATTCAACGTGGAATTGACATCAATTCAACTCTTCAAAGGCATCGCACAGGATACGACAGTGGCAGGACAGACCTGAGTTACTGCAATCGAACTCTGCGTAGAAAAATTGTTTAGGCAGAAGCTGCTCAGCTCCTACGAAGCCTATATACCCCTACGAAGTCTTTTCACTACTTGTAAACGCACTTAATAAGCTAGTTTCCCTCAATAGGGTTACAGTAGCCTGTAAACCCGGAGACGAAGGACTAAAGGGCAATAAGGAAGCCGATGCTTCAGCCGGGGAAAGTGCGTCTAAGGTCATGATTGATCCAGAACCCTTCTGAGGGCTGGCAAAGATAAGTAGCCGATTTGTGGATGCAAGCCAAATTATTAAATTGGTGAAACAAGCTTACATGATTGCGGCAGATGGAAAAGAAATAACAGAAATGAAAGAAACTTTGCCGAAATTTACGGAAGACCTGCTAAATCACAACCGCAAGGTTGTAAGAGTAATAACAGGTCTACTGGCGGGGCATTGCCAACTCATAAAACATTCAAATATTATGGGCCTGACGGAAGAAACTCCATGTAGGTTTTGCCTTCTGGCAGAGTGCTGTGTGAATGCGAAGCGTTAGCAGAGCTAAGGTATGGGAGATTGTGGAATAAGAAACCAGAGGCTATAAACTATATGAGGAAGCCAATATCAAGGCTTTGGAATCTCACTGAAGAGATCAAACTAGAAGAGGAGCTCTAGTAACCAAGGAGCATCACAGGAAATCTGCAAAGGTCGCAGTGAAACAGATCGCATGCCGCAGGCCCTATCAATCTGATAAGTCTTACTCTTCAATGAAAAGAATGGATCCTGTTGAAGCAAACAAACTCAGATTGATAAACTTGAGAATGATATCCCAATTGGTTTGAGAATTGTATGTAATGGTACCAGCGCACAAAGGACCCAAAAATTGCTTCAAGATTACAGGAGTTGATTCAGTGCACTGTGATTTTATTACTTTATACTGAAAAGGGATGTGTAACGCATGTTTCAGCTACAGATGATTCATCAAGGGAAAATTAACTGCTCGTGAAGTCTTATGGCGTCTACTTGTGATTAGGCTCAAGAAACAATATTGTGATTTATATTATGAGTAAGTGGGAAAAAAACTAAATGGGGACAGTGTTGAATGGACGTTGAACAAGGAATGAACGAGTCAGACGGCTTTAAAATTGTAGGTTCCGAAGATGCTTCGATTGGTAATTGAAAATTGACTGAGCAAAAAAAATATGTTGAATGGTTTTATTGGAACAAAATGATGGACACAATGTACTGGAAGCTAAAACTCATTCTGGAAGGTACTAGGTACCAGTCATCACACCTTTCTCCTCAGCAATCTACGGTATTGATCAGATGAAAAATAATAAAATCTTTGGTCGTAGCGTAACCTGAGTAAATATGTGAATACAACCCATTCTGTTTCGTTCATTTAGTGCCTCAGTATTACGAGGTTCATTTCCCGGATGTCTTGCTTCGGCATTTTCTTCAAAATGAACTACTATTTTACTAGTCAAGCCCTGTCATTTGATAGCCATATTGAGGTAGTTCTGAAAAATATGTAGCTACGGCCATTTTTGATTTACAATGAATTCATTGAATTCTATCATCACACAAAACTAAATGGGTTCAATGAATATCAGATCAATCTATCAACAAGAAGGGGCTTAAACTTCAATAACTAAATTCGACCCAAAACAAACAGGGCAAGCTGATTGCGTGATTTCTCATATATAAATATAAATATATTTTCAATTATTTATATTCTTTCTTTGATCGTTTTTTTTTCGACTCTATGCTTGCATACAAGGAATTTGATATTGACATAATCGAATTATAAGTTTGTAATCTCATTGCCAGTACACTATTTTGCCCCGCTAAACTAGCTAAAATACATAATGGTGTCATATAGCTTCTTCGGCACACAACAATCTACTGATATTTATCAAACCGTTGAGAACCCTATACTAATGTGTGAATATTATCATCATTTTGAATATTCTTTCACATAAAATCTATAATACTCAATGGATTTCGATGAAATATATATTCGAAATGTTGTAGCTGCTTTCCATTAAAATACCCTTTCCCTGAGGAAATCTTTTCCAATTTCGAAGATATAATAGGATGCCTGAACGTAATTGTTCAGGGCATTAAATTTGCCAACGTTTATGAGGTCGTAAGAATTGGGAGAGGAAACGAGATTTACGTTCACCATTCGAGGCCGTTGAGAAATTATGATTGTAATTGATACAATTTTATAGATTTTCTCTAATGCTCAATCAATATTTGCAATATGGTTTGAAGAAGGATCTTGCATATTGAATATTTTCCAAACTATCAGTTGAAATTCACGAGACAATAGAAGATAGATCCATTTATTGAAAATGCAGATGTCGATGAAGTGTCATAAATGTAACGTTGTCGGACGTATCCTTTTACAAGTTACTCAATTCCAAAAAACCACTCTGCTTGATGCATAGTTGACCATCTTGGTGGATAATTAGCATTATATTGTATTCCCAAACATTAGTTATCAATATTTAGTAATACATCACCTCGATACTTGCGGCATCTTGATGTTTTTCAAACCGTCGATGAAGGCCTATACATTTGCTTTACAAACGAACTTTTTCGGGCTCAGAGATAGGTCAATGCAATTGCTGAGTCGGCTCTGATATACTTGTTTCGAAAACTATTCACATGGCATTCCTGAAACTTCCACGATTCTTTGTCGATTATTCTGACTCTTCTAGGGATGTTATCGATAATTTCTAGGGCTTGACACCGTAGTGGTAGAATTAGCGTAGTATCAATTTTCTCTTTGGTCTGATGGCAAATCGAGGTAGCAACCATTATGTATGATCATGCTTCAATGTAATACCTTGAAATAATCCTGTCACTATCGATAAAAGTGTCTCCGCTGAAACGAATATATTCTGCCAAGCAGGTTCAGTTGATCGCCCCTGTGAGTATTCTCCAGTTGATTTTCAGTGTGTTTCGGTATAGTGTCTTTTCCATTTTCCGCGTAACTTTTTTCTTTTCACTGCGCCATCTCTTCACTTCTCAATACAAAAAATATTTTGAAATACATTCAATGTTTCCTTCGGTTCTTTATTTTTTTTCAATTCCTAGTAGCTATAATTATACTCACAATATTTGTTACAGTTCTTTTTCGTCCTTCTTTTTCTTTGTCAGTTAATTTTTTTGTTCTTCTTTGCATCGTCTTTTCTGTTTTTCGTTTCTCTCTTTCATTATTTTCCTATTTTTTGATTCTTTCTCTATTCTGCATCCTCCTCCTTCCATTTTTCGTAGCTATAATTGTATTCGCGATATTCTTTTGTTTCTTCTATTTGCTTCTTTTTCTTTCTAAGTGTTCTCATTAATTTTTTTCTTTTTTTCGTCGCCTTCAAAGCCATGATATTTGGATTGAGAGACAAGCAATTGTAAAAATTTTCCGCTTTCAATAATTTTATTGACCGTACTAAATCGTACAGGGCCTTCCTTAGGTGTTTGTCATATTCTTCAGGATATACTTTCGGTTGTTTATGAATTGTTCATTTTCTGTGCTCCAAAGCCACATATTCACATGAAACATGTCAATTTACCTTTCTCCTCTTTTTGCATTGTTTGAGATCTGTGACAGTGACCAATGAGTGTTTCTGTAATTACTGTATGTTGATCTCCCTTGTGTTGAAGTAGCTTTTCATGAAGACGTATGTGTCTGGATCCATACCTATGCAATGCGCTCTTATTACTTTACTAATTGAGGGATTTCAACTTTGGCTACCAAACCGAAGATGCATGAATAAAAATAAATTTAATGATATCTCAAATGGAATTTCACAAAGTCAACCTCTTTCAACGTTTCTACACAGTAGAATTTGTTGAACACCTGTCCGAAAACAATTATTTTTCCTGCTGATACCAAATTGGACATTGAATTATATTAGACAAATATTACTGCATTTTCAATGATATGAAACTGAGAAGTTCAAAAATCAAGAAATAATGAAAAATGGCTGAAATATTCATCGGAACTTAATATTCCACTTTCTTGCATTGGAATACAAATTTAGGTCACCTAGAATAACGAACGATATTTCCATCCCATCCATTATATATTCAATGAATTCAAAAAACACTCTATTGTGAGTTTTTCACCGAACGATTTTACAAAAACGCAACACGTGTTTCGCCATACAATGGCTTTTTCGGGCGTATAAGACACGCACTAAGAAGCCATTGTATGGTAAAACACGTGTTGCATTTTTGTAAAATAGTTTAGTGAAAATTTCAAAATGAAGTGTTTTTTTGCATACGTTAGTTATGGGTTTTTATCAAGCATCGGCCAAATCCAATATATAAACAATGAATGAAAGTGAAAACAATATTTTCATAGCCAAATGAAATTTTATGAATTGGCAAAAATTCACGAGTCCATCATAATTAAACTCGTATCAATCATTTCGTTTTAAATGATGACATTTTGGAATTATTTAGGGATACTGTTTTTTGGGCATATAAACTTCCTCATTCTGAAAAATCATAGCTGAATCAATAGATAATCTGCTTATAGTCATTTCTAATTGTAAACTCGATGCACGGCACTGAATGTAATGAAATTGGCCAATACTTGATGATTCAGGTAAGATTTTATTGTGACCGTTCTTTTTTAGCGAATCTCGTATTGCGGTTGTTCGCGGTTTTTCAACCTTTCCGGTGTAAAGATTTCACAATAAACTCCTAATTGATTACTGAATAAAGATATTGACAAATCTTGGTGGCATCATCAAAAATTTACTGGAACCAGATTTACTGCCAATTCAGAAGATGTTGTATTGCATGAAAATCACTGTCCAAGTTCAGTTCGAGTCTGAATAATACAGGGTGCTCCAAATCGAGTTTGCATAATTGCCAACTCCTTTATTATTGATGCTACGAATTCGGTTCAATGGGAAAACTAGTAGCGATTGTAATGGTCTTCTCGATGCCAAAAACAAAAAAATTCATAGCGGTGTTTTCAAAATATTTCATGAAATGATATATTTTCAAATGGAACACTTTATTTTATCATGCATTTCGATTCGAAAAAACATTCTCAACAACAAAGGTATCACCTTTCATCCTAAAATTGGAAAAATTTACAAAACGATAATTTTCATCATTTTTTGAACTACGTAAACTACTGGCACTGATATTCTTTCCTTTTCCAGATATGGGGTGGCACTAGTAGGTGTTCGACCTGCTCAGTTACCCGAATTCTATGAAGACACTATATTATTGAACCCTGGTCCACGTCACATAATGAAAAAGGACGATACCTGTTATTACATGAGTATAACAAAGGAAGAAAACTCCGCATTCAGTGTCGCCAATCAGAAGCCGGATAACAATAATGCATCTGGGGATCCACTGATTGTTACCACCAAGGATGAGATCAAATCCAGTGGGAATCTAACAACTTCTAAAGACGGTACCAGCCCTCCTCAACTTATTCTGCAAGTCCCTACCTGTGTCAGTGAGTGTTGTCGCAAGCGCATGGCTAGTTTTTCATCAATTTTATTTTTCTCATCTTATTATGGGAAGAAATAGTTTAGATAGTGGGAGTTGAGCGGGGTGCGACTAGCATGGAATCATGAATTTCAGAACATATTATAGTTATCAATTATCCAATGATATATGTAGCAGAAATTTTTGTTTCGGTCGAATGGTGATATGCATCAGATAAATCATATTCGTGACTCATTTTCACTTCACCAAATAGCATTTATCTGTTAAAATTTTTTCTAAGTTTTTCATGAATATCTGAGTATTCAGGGTTCTTGTGAAAGGTATTGAGCAATATAAAATATGTGTCAGGTCTCTGGTTTTCAACTACACTATAATTTCGAAATAGTAGGCACTGAATTTTCAGAAATCACTGACGTTTTTGCCCTAATCTGTCTCTTGCAGTGGCGTACGGAAATTATACTAAATTGATGATTTCATTTCATAATAACCAATAGAAGTCCGAACTAAGGAAATTCACCATGAAACATTGTCAATCACATTCAAACAAAAATGAAAAATGATAATAAAGTATATAGAATCGCAACTTCAAAAGCAATGTTCTCGTTTTAATGCAATACTATCCATGTGAATTTAGTGTATACTATTATAGAAATGTACTATATTAGGAAATACTACATGGACTGAGAAGTCTTGAGCCTTACACGTAGATGGCGCTAGTCTCATTGCATCCACCGCCTTTTCAATCGAAACTAACCTTCAAAAGAATGCTGTTGAATTTCTATAATATTCTACTCATACATTTGTGGGTTATTGTGCTAAGGAAATAGTGACGCTACTTTTATTATTTTCAAAACAATGGATCAAAAAGAACAATAGAGCAGTGAACACAGTCTCCTTTAAAAGTTAGATTCAGAGTTTTGCCCCTCGATTCATGGGTCATGCGCATCAAGACGCCCAGGAGTTTCTTCGTTATCTTTAAGAAGGTTTACATGATGACGTTAAAAGAATTATTGAGAAACCTAAACCGACCTTAACGGAGATTAATGAAAAATTGAGCGACAGCGGAAAAGCACAAGAGTTATGGCTGATTTCTTCAAGTACATATAACTCTAAGATTGTATATAATTTCGTTAGTCAAGTGAAATCCACGATGAAGTGCACACATTGTGGACAGTCATCTGTCATCTTCGTTCCTTTCTGGGATTTGTCACTCCCGATACCACAAAGAACTGACCAATTGAATTAATCACAGTGCTTGGATTTCTTCACAAGAGAGGAAACTTTAGATGAACATAAAAAACCGACGTGTTCAATTTGTAAGGAAAGAAAAAAAAACACAAAGTCTCTATCCATCCATAGGTTTCCTCGTATGTTAGTTTATTTCAAAACATTTTCTCTAACAGAAACATTTAGAGACAAGTTAAATGTTGCCGTCAAATTTCCTCTAGATGGATTAGATATGAACAATTTTGCAGCAGACAATGTTACTCTTGTCGTTATAAACTATGTGCACTTTCGAACCACAGAGGGTCTACTTACACCCGACATTATACAGCATTACATTATACATCCTTATACTGGCACGTGGCACGAATACAATGATTCACACGTGTCACCAATTTCACCAAAATGCATACATCCTCTCTTATGAAAAGGAGGAAAAGAGTTCGCACCTTTGAGCGTATTAAAAAGTAATTTTTGATCTGTTGATTTCAATGTTATAATGAATTATATGTTATTATAATATGTTTTGCAAAAAAATTATTCAATATTGTTATTTTCTTTGGACATTTTCTTGAATAATTCTAAGAAACAACCTGAAAATAAATATTTATTCTACTGTGTCGTGGTATACAAGTATACTGATTGATATAAAATTTTGTACTATATCCATACGTTAATACTGTTCATTGTTATCACAATTTTTTACTTGTTTTCAGCTTATTACTTACATGATGTGGTTGAGCGATTTTCAAAGTGCTGCCACAACAGCCCGAAAAAGTAACCAGACAATGTGCCAATGAACGCAATGTTCGACGTTGGTTTGCGAAATTTCATTCATAACGAGGATTTGAGGATCCTGGTGAAGACTAACCCATCACAAAGGGTGCGTGGGATAGTGGAAAAACTGGGCGTCAGCTCCCATGCGATTTTTGATGGTATGAAACGTATTGGAAAGGTAAAAAAAATCGAAAAGTGGATGCCTTACGATTTGAATGATCGACAGAAGATGTCACGATTCGAGGTCTGTCTTCTTTGCTTTTGCGTAACCAAAAAGATCCTTTTTTTTGGATCGAATCGTAACATGTGATGAAAAGTGGAGACGTTCAGTATAGTGATTGGACACTGATGATCCACCTGAGCACTTCCCAAAGAAGAAAAATTAGCAAAAAATCCCATGGTTACTGTATGATCAGTAGTTGACGTAATTCACTAAAATTTTTTGTTAACAGGGACCAAACAATCATAGCAGAGGCTTATTGTGAGGAAATCGACAGAATGTACCAAAAATTGAGTCAGCAACAGCCGACACTGGTCAACAGAAGAGGTCCTATTCTACTTCACGACACTGGAGCATACACGCAGTCGGGCCACGTTGAAATTATTTGAGTCCCAGATACTTTGCTGTTTGGGTCGGATCTTTTCTGCCCAGGTGAATGCACGGATTTAAACGATCTGCATTACTTTGGTTTGAGACGTACCTTTCTCATCGGCGGCCGAATGTTCTATTAGATGAAATTTCATCAAAGGAACGTTTCATTGGCAGTGGGGTCCAACAAGGTTCCGTTTTGGGACCAGTGTAGTTTCTCATTTATGTCAGTGACTTAGTCCATGTGTTGAATTCACATGTTTCGCTGTCGACACCACTATCCTCTGGCATAGCAATACCGCCTCAAATTCACTTGATCAACTCATCTTTACATAAGAAGGGTGAAAGAGTGGTGTCATTCCAATCTTTTATTATTCAACACCTACAAAACAGATGTGGTCACGTTTAGATGTAACATAGGAGAAGTACACTTGGAAAATGTTAAAATTGAAAATTTGAAGAAAAACTAATTTTTATGGCTCTTCATTGATGAAAATCTAAAATTTGATTTTCATGTCGACTACTTATGTAAAAGACTAGCAGCAGGATACCATGCAGTGAGAGTTGTTACAAGAGAGTTAGATACTACTTTTACAAGATCAGTTTATAGTCATATTTATGATATGGAATTTGTTTCTGCTCATCATTTTTGAAGCAGAAAATTCTTACATTAGTATGTCTTTTCATTTTGGAAACAGTGTGTCCTAACCACAAAAAATATAAAAATCAATTTAATACCACCTCAACTTATAGCAAACGTCAGTCTAACTTCATTTCCCTTCCTACACCTACTCTAGCCCTTATACAAAATTCTATTATTTTAAATAGCAAGAAGTTATTTAATCACCTTCTCATTAATTTAAGGCGAATATATAATGAAAAAAATCAGAAAGAAAGTAGAAGAATTCCTTGTTGGGTATAGTGTCGACGAATTCTACCAAGGCTCTATTCAGTAATTGGCAAGTAGCTTAGTGTAAACAAGTTATTGAAATCAACAAGAAATTGCTATCAATATTAATATATTTGTTCTGTCCATATGATCTGCTCTTGTCTCTAAGCATTATTTCAATTCAATATCCAGCGTGGTATTAGCCGGTGAAGTAGTTGTTTTCCGATAGGTATCTTCCAGAAACTACTGTTTAGATAGTTGGGAAAGATGAATATTTTCAGATTTATTCTCTTATATGTATGTATCTCTCCTCGATACAGTTTCCAGACACGGTTCTGTTTTCTAAGACTGTTGCTTTAATTTACAGGAATTTACAGGTTAAAAAATGTACAGAAGTTTTCCTTTGAATTTTTGTATCTTTAGACTTAGCCAGCGATTTCGAATACTTGATAAATATAATGAATTAAAAATAGAAGGTTTGTAAATAAATTTCAGTACGATAATATCAATGAAATATATGTACCTAACCGTTTTCAACTAATTGAATCATGATGGACAGACAGTTGAATACAATTATATTGGTGAACCATTTTATATTGAGTTTCTTGTACGTGTAATTTGATAGAACAACAAATTTAGCAAGAGATGTATGCTCAAAAAACACAATGACCTTCAGCATTTCTTGAATTTTTATTGAGTCCTTTAAGCAGAATCACTAACATTAAATATCTACACCCAATTTACAGGAAAAGGAGGAGTTTCGCTTCTTTTCTCTTCTTGATGCACGTATTTGTAATGTTCGTTTTTTGTAGCATTATGTTGTATATTTCTGGATTGGATGTTCTTTGGTGGGACCTTCGAGAAGTTATTATCATCAAACGTTTCCAGGTTATCTCGATCCAAGAGGGTTCCTGTTGAATTCAAAAGAGAATTTTCACCGTCAACCGATGATTTTCTTGTTTTTTTTCTCTGGTAAGGTTTCGAAGATTCTTTTTGAAATTTATCCAAAGAACAACGGCGTCTGTCGTTAGTAGTCGATATAAATTCAGTGAGTGCTATTTTTTTTCAAGCACATCGGCATTAGTATCTTCTGAAATTTGAAAACTTCATTACATTATAGCTATTATAAAATTATAAGCCTAACTGACATTACAAATATTTTCAATAACCAGTCATTTTAAAAAAATTAATGCTCGGACGAGGTCTACAGAGAACAAATAATTATTCAAGAAAATTTCTTAAAAACAATAAAGACGAAACTTCAGTGTCAGATAGATCAGAAGTATACGAGTATAAATTGACTTGTGGTTCTTTCCTAAAATTTTGAATTGGCTAAACTGGAAGACCATTTTTCCAAAGAATTGAACATCATAGACGTAGTTTCTTGTATGGAAAGACCAATTACACATTTGCGAATTTTTTGTGGCAGAAGAACATAAGTTCAATCACGACTATAACGTGTTATATTCCAATTTCTTTTTCTCATACTTTTTTCACTCATTTACTGAAATTTATGAAAATGTAACTGATGTATACCTTCGTCTATTGTTTAGAAATGGTTTGGGCACATCTTGGAGAATTTTCAGAAACCTGTTTCTGGCAAGCCTTCGACAGCTTGGCTGTACCGTACTGACGAAGGCTAATTAGAAAGAAACACGTGTCTGCGATTTGCCTACATTCTTTCATGTCCATGTCATTGTCCATTACTTTTATCCAGTTGAATAACTTCATCACACTCAATATCACTGACTCAAAATCAGTCCAACTAACAAAAAATAAAAAGTAGTAAAAAACACACTTCACCGTGAGATTTCCTTTTGGAAGTTTACAAAACCAAGGCACCCAAATTGCTACCGCGACCCATATTTAGGAACCATTGCGCTATACGATAGCATCTTCTGGCGTCACAATACATACACAATAAATACATGTATATACAGGGTGTTCCTTAAACATATGCTAATATTTAAGGAGGTAATTCTCAGACCCATTTTAAGAAAAAACTTTCTATGGACGTATGTCCTGAACGCCTTAATTTTTGAGATACAGGGTGGCAAAGTTTTCAAAAATAATCAGTTTTTTAATAATAACTGAGATAATTTTGTAGACATCTTTGGCATATTTGGTACATAT
>WOGN01000529.1:0-22606 GCA_015342105.1 Leptinotarsa texana
TTTGTTTAAAAATGGAGAAGCAGAGAGTCAAAACCTATTTTCCCTACAATTTATATCTTCTAAAAATACATCTCTTTCAATTTAAAATTATTGTGTTTGATGAAACAATAAACTCTTGTTTAAAGTTTAGAAATGTTCATATAGGACGAAACTGCAGTAACGTTAGTTACAAATAAAAGTGGTAATAAACATAGAAATTTTCATTTCTCTTTTCATCATGATCTCCTACCACGTAGTAACGGCTACATCCATCAATTTATTAATCATATAGGCATTTGTCGTTGTTTTATAATACCCAATTTTAAATTTTACTGCTTTGTTATATTGACTTGTGTAAATACTGATGAATGTATAAAACACCAATGTATTCATTGTTAAAATCAGTACCTACCTTTTTTTGTAGAGTAAATAAGAATTACCTTCTCGAAAGTTCAACTTTTGCTTTGTCCACTGTCGATCGTATTGCAATAAAAATATTATAATCATTATTAAACTGATTCATTCAAATAACAGTTAATTTTGAAATACATAGTTTCTAACGAAAAATAAGAATAAAAGCATGGACTCAAAAGTGAAAACAAGTGTACTCTATAAAAATTTGTAATGTGGCAAAGAATTTGACATTTTTCGAAAGTTTGACGCTTCTTAACAAAATGAGACTAATTAGAAACTCAAATAGCTTTATGTCACGGAATTGGTATGTAACTTGGAAGAGCAGTTGGTAGAACTCTGGGTTTGTTGCAATATTACTTTTCAATTTTTTTTAATAACCACTTAAATTTCAAACTATTCGAAATTGAATATAACAAAAATAATAAGATTTTAAGAATTGCTTCTTGTTACTAAATTTAATGATATTACACTCATTCTAGATATCCTTCACAAACGAATTCTATTTTTAAATATTCCTGATGAAGAAATTATGTATTACATTCGCGAGAAATGGTCATTACTGGCTAGAATGATTAAGGCTCAGCCAACAAACTTTGTTCTCACGAGAGTGACCACATTTCTTGTCCATTGAATGATATACCATTATTTATTTATCTATTTCTCAAGGTGTTCACTAATGAGTAGTGAACAAGATAAAAAAATTAAATATTTTGAAAAGTCCTTTACATAAAGAAAGTTCTTTGTCACATTTCAACCTAGACTTATCTTATATAATGTTTCAATCTAATTAAGAAGGGCTTAGAGGTAAAAGAACAGAAAACAATTAGGGAGGAAAGTAAACTAGTGCAATGAAATGAAATCCCCAAATACCAAAACTGCTTATCATTAGGTTGTTTTAAAAGTTTTGTCAGTTTTAATGTCATGTGTTTTTGTAGCTCCACATCTCGATACATTTTTATCCTATATTTATCGAAATATTACAGTTTAAAGTAGACTATTGGACAAAACTTTTTAAACAACCTAATACAATGTTTATGAGAGCACCAGAAGAAAAAACTTACCTTCATCGGTGAAAGAGGAACTCCTCGTAATCCTCCTGTTTTTAGTTGTACTCTTTACGAGGTTCAAAATGTCTTCTTTGAGAATACAACTCTTACTGACCATAGACGGGTTATCCAATGAACTGAAGGACGATAATTTGAGCTGAAAAATATTGAAATACGAACAGGTGACGGTCTGAGTTGAAAATGGTTATTCAACATTTCTGCAAAAATACCAAAATAAAATGACTCACCACTTCAGACATTGGCATTTTCATAAATTTTTTTGGGATTCTCAGACGTTCCGCGAGACAAGAGTTTTCTATCTCATGCAGAACAGATTTTCGATAATTCTCCACATATGACAATGCTTCTTTCCCTAAAACAGAATTATTTTCATCATCATCGAGGTCAAGAATCAAAATTTTTTTTTCATATCACAAGACACTGATTACAGACACTGGGACGTCTGAAGATGCTAAACGAGTAATGCTTTTGTAATTTTTCCAAATGGAAAGATCACATTAAAATGTGTTTTCTGGAATATTGAATGATTTTCCTTGGGTTAATTTTTCAACCAAACTAGTCAAAAATTTAAAAAATTCTATCATTATTATTTTTAATACATAACCTGAACAGTAAATACATTAAGTTATACTCACTTGCGTTCTCAACCATCTCTGGGTAGAGTGAAAGCAAATATTTTTCATTATTATCAATTTTGTCATTGGTTTGCTCTTGCTTTACTGCAGTTTTCTTCGAAGCTTTTGTTCGTGGCATCTCTAAAACAAAGTCAAACCACTTTCATTTATATATCAAAAGAACACATATAATTACTTATAGCTCTGGAACAAGGTAACAAGTTAAAAAGAAGTTCATGCTTCTTCAAAGATAAAAACAGATCAAAAACAAAAAAAAATAAATGAAAAAACTACAATATCCTGTTAATTGTAATTGAAAATAAGATATTCCTCAACTGTATAAAAACAGTTATCCAGTAAAAAGTGGTAAGAAAGGAATGAAGACTTATTTGTAGAGTATAAAATAATGAATCTGGTCGAGGAAAATTCACACTTCAATTTTCAAAGACTACGACCTACATTTTGGTACTTGAAGATCTTAAAAAATGAGGAAAGGAGACTGTGATAACAAGAAAAATTTATTCAGGACCATTTAAAATGTCATTCATATAAAAAATCGCTTATTCACAAGTTGACATTTCCCCACAGATAAAATCTCACTAACTCCCTTAGAAAACAATAATAAGCTGGACTGTTACGATTATTTATATTGAACTTGAAAATCAAATGGTTACATTTTCAAACAACTCACCGTTATATTTTAAATAAATATATCTTCCAATGTCCAGTAAATTACTTCACCATACAAATAGTCACCTTATTAAAATAATCAAAACTATTGAAATTTAAAGTTTTAATGGGATTTTTTTTGTATTGAATTCACTTCAACTCAAATTCTGTAATATTCATTTATAATTAATTTACTGTAACAGAATACAAAATCTTCAACTGCCTTCAATATCAATTGTCAGTTGTCATCAATGTCACAAAATACTCAGAACAACATCCATTTAGGAATAGATGAATCCCACAGAACACTTAAATGATTACTATTCTATATTTAAGACTACAAAGGCATTTTCGTTTGGAAATAGAACAATCAAAGACGATAGAAAATAGGTCGTATTCGGTGTATCACGGATATATAGTGGACAAAACAAAGAGATATTTGGTTTCTAAAGAGCTGTGAAAGATATTCTGTTTTTCCAAAACTGTTCAGTTTAATCTTCTTCTTGATCATTTGGTGATTGTAATACGTGTCGAGGTGTTAAAAATAACGGTTTGGTGTTGGGATATAACTCCAGTAGGTGCGTTTGAAGGAACGTAAGTAGCTCTATATCTCATAAAAACCATAGATATATATTATAAATGCTATGACCCTGATATAAACAAAACGGTGTTGTCAGAAATCATATCCGAATTGTATTGTATAGGCTAAGGTGGATGTGGCGTAAAGGCAATTTTTGAATCATATAGATGAATTTAAAAGAATTAATGATACATATGATCAAAACACCTTCAGAGACCAATATTATGTTTGCTAATTTTGAGTCCATTATATTCATTTCTCACAATATATTAGTCATAAAATTTGATCGCAAAGATTTCTGTAGTTGTAACAGTCAAAGCTCTTCTGAAAAATTATACAGCGTAGTCATCCAATGAAAAGAAAACACTTCAGTTTCATCCAGCGAGCAAATAGGCATGTATTCTCCATTGTTCCCAAATAATTAATATGTTTTCCAGGTGTCTCAAGCAGAGACAGAAATTTTCAAATTAAAAAATAGCTTACATATTCCTGATCAACAACAGACAGTTCAGACATCTGTAGATTTCGACCATTACTACACATTTGCCAGAGAAAAGAATGACTGGTTCAAATTTTATGATGATGTTTCTAGAACATCATGGGAACAATTGAGCAGCTTTGAATCTCCGGAAATGCCGTACATTCTCTTTTACAGTAGGAGAAAGGATTTAAAACATCGTGACGTATCTAACCTAAAGTTTATTACTGACGTAATGCCAAAACGTCAATCGCATCATTTTTTCTTAATTGTTGGAGGCAATGTTTTCTTTTTAGTGGCTAGTCCATATTATAACGTCGCTGGTATAGACGTTGACACAGATTATCTGTGACGTAGATGACGTAAGTAGAGAACAAGAGAACATCATCAGTCTGTATTTGTGGTAATACTGTACTTATCTTATTTAACATTTCTTTTTTTCACGCTATTCAAACACAAGTCGTCAGCAATCAGTATTACCATTTTCTGTGAACAATTAAACACTTTGCTATGGTTCATATTCTGGAGTGAAAAACAAGTCAGAAGATGGTCGACACCCAAAGAACTTTGCCTAATATGAATAATTCCATGAGTCAAAATGAAGTTACTGTAAGTTCAGGCAGAAATTCTTCGGACCCCTTACTATTTTTTGTTTTTAGCAAAATGGACAACCTGCTACTACCCAGCCCCAAAGACAGCCTACAAAACTTGAAGCGTTTCTTGCCGTAGTAAAATCTCTGATTGTCAGAGGATTAATTATGTATTTCATATTTTCCTTCTTCAGACCCTCCCAAACCCCCAAAACTGGCGAACAAGTAGTTAAAGTTTCCCAGACTCCAGCCAAAAATATATTTTCTGATGGTACACTAATGAATTTATATATTTACTTGTCAGAAAATGAAACTATGGATAACTATCACAATTCAAATTTGTTTTGGCTTAAAGAGGGATTGAGGTATGGAGATTGGACTTCTGGCCCTAATCTTGATGGTTCATATATGATAGAAAAAGATGTTCCAATTACAGATAATATGAGAAATAATGGATCACTCTTTCTTCATGCCTATTTGGTAAGGTCAGGGTACAGTCCAGATCCTGCTGCGAAGAATTTTGCAAAAAACCAGATGTCATCAATAATGAAGCAATTGAATAGGTTAGTACATTTGATTAAAAAATAAATGAATTCAGGAATAAAACCAAGGTGCGTAGAAGTCCTGGTCAAAAACGAAAATTAATACCTTTTTGTTGAGCAGAGACTAATTATGCTAATTAAAAAAGATAAAACTACAATGTGAGATTCTTCTTTAGTTGACTTTTGAAGCCAATTGAAATTTGTGTTGCTTGTAGTTGCAATAAGTGGCCGAAAACACTAATTTCTAGAAAAAATGTCACCTCCAGAATAGTGAGGATTATTAAGATTTTCAACAGTTTCTTCTTGAAGTATTCTCAAAATGAATTCATTTTTAAAAATAGGTAAAGATCTGACTTTACCTTTCTTCCTTATCTTCAAGAGCACTAGAAAATGAATGAATGTATGAAAGAATGTGAAATAGAAAACGAATGAAGTACGATGTCAGTTCAAATTATTCATAGGTAGGCTATACAGTCGGTACACAATCTTGGCAGTTTAAGTCACAAATATCTAATGAGTAAATAGCATAAATAAACAATCCTTGTTTACGTGATGATTCATTAATAATGTGAGAATATTTCAATGCCTGCTGACAGCAACATAAATCATAATCTATCACTTTTATTGACATTCTAAAAACTCAAAGAAATCAGTTAATCAATAAATAAATATAATTGTAAGCACTTCCTTCAGAATCTTAGTACCACAGATTGTATGATTACGCGAAAACTTTTCAGAAATTTTCCCAGATCCTCGAATGACAGTTTTTACTTAAACATTTACACTGGATGTTATCTATTAAAAACACTTGCCACAGCTGAACAAAATACTAAACAACAGGCTGTTTGGCCTGTTGTCGATGTGCATCGATCTCATTCACATTTTTCAATTTCTGAATCTTTGAAGGCATCTGAAAACATTTTTTTATGTACGGGTCTCAACAATTTTAAGCACCCCTCCTTATTCTAGTACGTTCTCTAAGCGATATTGATTAAATTCATAGATCCTGTATTGACAATGGAACAAACTGATGTTAATATTTCTTTCAGGTATAAAAAACTGAAATCTGCTGGTACCAAAAATCTATTAACTGGAGAAAGTGAAAAAATCGAAGTTGAAGATGGTAAGATTATGTCCCATTGGCATCCGAACTTCACCCTGAACTTGGTCACGGATCAAACCCTATGGACCAAGGGGGCGGTTCCTCCTCCTCTGGACCAATACATTAGATTCACAGACGATGGAAAAGAGTATAAAGCTGTGCTTTTTCCTAACGACTTCTGGAATATGGCACGAGATTACAAGCTTCTAAACGAAAGTTTCAGTCTTCAGATAAGATTCCAGCCTCTGAGCTTATTCAAGTGGCAGCTCTATGCTGCGCAGCACATGAGACAGAATTGGAACATTTTCGGAGAAGGCGAACCTTCTCAGACCGACGAGGAACAAGATACTCTTAAGGAAACCTTATTGGACACGAATCCGTACCTACTGGGCCTCACGATTTGCGTTTCGATTGTCCATTCGGTGTTCGAGCTTCTCGCTTTCAAGAATGACATCCAGTTTTGGAACAATAGAAACTCATTGGAAGGCCTCTCGGTTCGGTCCGTGTTTTTTGGGGTGTTTCAGTCGCTCGTGGTTTTACTGTATGTCCTAGATAACGAAACGAATACTCTCATAAGGGTGTCGTGTTTGGTTGGGCTCGGGATTGAGTTTTGGAAGATATGGAAAGTGGTAGATATCAAATTTGAGAACGGCTGGTTGACGTTCAAGGATAAAAGTTCCTATGTAGAATCCAGCACTATCGTGTATGATAAGCTTGCTTTCAAGTATTTATCTTGGCTTTGCTTCCCTCTGCTAGGGGGATACTGTGTATATGCGCTTTTGTATTTGGAGCATAAGGGGTGGTACTCATTCGTTTTAGACTTGCTCTATGGCTATTTACTGACTTTTGGCTTTATAATGATGACACCGCAATTGTTTATAAACTACAAATTGAAGTCCGTGGCCCATTTGCCGTGGCGAATGTTGACCTATAAATTTTTGAATACCTTCATAGATGACATGTTTGCATTCGTCATAAAAATGCCTACGATGTACCGGATAGGCTGCTTCAGGGACGACATTGTCTTTTTGATATTTTTGTATCAACGTTGGATATACCCTGTCGATAAAGCGAGAAGGAACGAGTTCGGTTATTCTGGTGAGGCAGAGGAAAGTCAGAAGAGCATTTCTAGCAATAGCGAAATTCCAGCAGTAGAAGAAACAAAGAAAGAAAAGTAATAGTAATTTTCTGGATAGGAAATTTCAGTAATTGTTTGTTTTTTCTCATTAGTATAGCGCTATTAATATTTCATTGTATTTAATTTATGATTTTGAAAATATACAAAAAATCTCGAACAGTTGAACTTTGTTTCAGTTTATTGTGAATAAAATGAAAAAAAAAACTTTTTTTTTTTGAAGATCTATAAAAATGATAGACAAGTGACCTGGATTGAAGAAAACAGTGAAGATTAAAGAGAATAGCACTATGCTCCAAATATGAATTAAAACTAAGAGGATTTGAAATTTTATATCCATTAAATAATATTGACTCAAATATTCAAGGAAACCTCGTTTACCTTTGATGTTCGAGTCCTGTATCTGTCTCATAGATGGCGTTTTCGTAAGGATAGGGGCCAACGCCCTTACCCAGACTTGTACTTTGAAAACAGTTGAGTCCAGCAATGCATTCTTGGTTTAGCCTAGCACCACTGATAAGCCCTATCAAAACAGCGACGTCTGTTTTGAATCATAAATGTGTTGTGTTTGACTTCTGGTTTTCAACCGAATATCCAAGACCCTGCAAATAAACTGCCAAAAAAGTGCCCTCGCCCTATGATTTCGGGGTATCCTATAAAGTAGGATATGGCAAATGCCTGATTTAACTACAGATCTCACCAAAACACCTGTGTCTGGGACTAGACAAATGAGAAACACCTTCGAAAATTCCTGGTGTGAATATTTGTAGAAATGTCTTGTTGGATATAATTCAATAATCATTGCGGTATTAGCCAGAAAAATAGTTGTTTTACCATTTTAATATTCATGAAACATTCAGGTTTTTCCCAGTACGACTTTTTGTTTCCTCATTCATTCAAAATATGATTTAATGTTCAAGATACAATCTTAGGGATGTTTAATATTTAAAAATAAATATAATCAGTTACAGATATTTATAAAGAAACAAATATGAATGAATACAAATGCATATAGATGCCTTTTATCCCTTCTAGTTTATAAGAATTTTGAATCTTTTGATTACCTTTATGGAAATGGAATGACTATATGTTTTTTTGCTTTCATAAATTATAAAACACTACTGAATGATTTTGGCTTTAGTCAAGATATATTGTTTCTTTGGAATGCTCTATTATCTTCTATTTCAGAAGTATGCCAGTTTTAAGAAAATAGGTTTCCAGAATGCATATTAACATCATAGATTGACAAAAAGAGGCTTACAGTGATCGTTCAATTTGGCACTGCCTAAAAATCTTGCAGTTCTTTTTTGTAGAACAAACAGAAATCCAAAACAGTGTTCTCAAACACCTTCCTTCAGGAGGACACCTTTCATCTGCTTCAGGAGGAGATAGAGTATACTAAATATAGTTCATTCCTGAAGACGCTGACTTGGTTGGTAAAACGTGTTTCGAGAAGAGTGTTGTACTCCTGGTGTTCGGGAACAGTGCTTGTTTCGGGTTAATTTAATCGGTGTCCTTGTTCTACCTTTCATAACAAAGAACATCAAATTATTGCTATAATAATCAAGGCATAGTAGGTAATTTTGCCTATTGATATGTAAGAGTTTTTTTACACTGATTATCTGACGTGTTTTATATCTTGTAATGTTTATGATCTACATTATTTTTCATCAGAGACAAATTTAGTTTGCTGCAAAAAATATTGATACTTCTGACCAGTAACTGCCCTGATTAGTGCTGTATTTGAGGAAACCTGAAAGCAGAACCACGATCAAGAAAAAAATTGCATTTTCAAAAATACATACTCAGAAATTTTGCGACCTTCCAATTTTGAGTGAAGTGATATTTTTTGTTCAAAAATCTTTCGAATGTTCGGGTGGTACTAAGATCTTTGGGAAATTTTTGCAATTGTGAAAGAGAAATCCAACAACTTAGGAGTTGAATTATTGATTTTCGCAGACATTTTTAGGAATTATTTTGGGATTTCATCCTACCTTTGATTTGTTCATTTTCGGAGTTGTCATAACTATAAACAAGACTCAAAATAACTTTTTAATTATTTATTGTCAACAAAAACTAAAAATTTGCTAAATGGTGCTTAAAAAGCATTTTACTTTGGAATGATGAGTCATTTAGAACAGCCCATGTAAATAGTTAGACTTTATTATAAAGAAACCAATAAAGTGCAAACATAAAACTCGGAGGACTCTTGACATTAGATTGGCTAACATACTTTTTAACCTCGTCCACATTCATTTCTACCACATCTATTATTTCGTCACCTATTCCACCTCCGTCTGAAACTTTCATGTCGTCAGTAACTTCGCAATAGAATACTGTTTGGAGGCTGGCCGAAGTGCCGACTCCGGATCTGAAAGATCCGACTTTTTCTAAACTAGCCAACGGAACATCGTAACCGCATTCTTCGAGTATTTCTTCTTTGGCAATTTCTGCAACAGATTTATTTTTGTCTACAATTCCAGCGCATAATTCGAGGGTGATGCCAATATCTGGGGAATATTTTTCCAAGTTCACTTCTGTGTTCAGTTCCCGGTCTTCTTCCGGAATGCTGCCAAAGAACACTGCTGGCCGGAATTGCTTGACAAATATGAGTTTATTTCGAGTTATATTGTTTAGGATGATTGCAACACAGTCGTGGACCCTCAATAAATCCCAAGTCCTTTTCCTTCCGTTTTGGGTAAAATGCATAGTGTATGGCTTCATGTATTCTGATTTCTCGAAAGGTTTTATTACAACTTCGGAAATTTTATTCATGACTTCTTGAATACTATCACTACTATTTATTAAAACAGAAAGTATCTTTGTTTTTCAGATAAATTCCTCTCCTCTGCATTACTGTGCTAAGCTTCCCAAAATTCAACTGTCTGCTGATCAGTGACGTTTCAATATAGACTGGACATCAACGAGAGAACACTTGACTCCAACAACTAAAAAAAGTTGGAGAGATTCACGTTTTGGCATTACGTTACTCCTCTGAGCGTTACTCATATACGAACGTCAAATTCAACGTCACGTGTTGCGTATTTTCATTGTAAAATTTCAATTCTTTGTTACAGCGACCCTGAATAAATCATCGAAACCACGACTACCAATAATGCAACCCATATTACTTATGACGTAATCACAGGCACGTTCTTTCTATTCATTTGTCCAAAACTTTGTATGACTCGCAGTGGAATGTATGTAAATTAAATGATTCTATTGATTTTTCTTTTTTTTTATTCGTATTATTACTCATAATTGATGAAATAATTATACTGAAAATTCATTTGCAGTTTATGCCTTATGTTGTCTTTAAACTCTACTTCTTCTGACATGTAGCCTACATGTAGCCAAAATATCGACCATTTGTTTGTTTCTACACAAACCTATATCATTGTACAAGAATAAATAATATCAAGTCGGGTTCTGTCAGTATGTATCGGACTCGATCGACTTATTATTTTCGACAAATGATTGGTTTTATTCTTATTTTATTCTCTTACATGTTCAAAGACATTTGTTTACATTGTTGGGTTTATTATGGATTTACTGAAATTTCATAAAGTTTTTTCATGATTTTATAACTGAAAGAATGACTCAAGAATGACTCAATTTGGTGGTTTGTAAGGTGGTAAAAACTTGTATAGTATATGAATATTCCAATTTTTTTTAAATAACCCCCTTTTGCCTTAAGGCCATGCTTACTCTATTTTTGCAAAATCTTTGCAATATTTGACCTTTATTGCGAATCTGATAAATCATAGAATATGGAATCACAGAATATTTGGACTTATTCAAATATATTGTCTCTGGCATAATCGAAAGTTTCCACAAAAATAAAAAGAAGGTTTAAGGTTTGTTATTTTTTTAGAGAAACTATAGTATACAAGAAGACTGCCACCCTCAACGTCATCAAGGATATGAGGATATATGATTCTAATACATATAATAAATAATATTGTAAATGAATAAACGTGGCTGAATGCTATTCTTTCACTTGACCACATGTAAAAAAGGATTCCAACTGATGACAATATATTCAATTAAATTAGTGCTAATAGTGTTGAATAAAAGTTTATGTTCTTTTAGAATCCATTATGGGGATTATTGAGAAATTACGATTTAGAAAAAGTACCTGCTCAATATTAAAATTTGCCCGTTCACCGGAACGGGCAAATTTCCGTTGCTCCGAATAATATTTTTTAATATTCCAAGAAAGTAGGAAACTTAGAAACGATGAGAGGTTTCATGATTTTAATGTTGTTATGTTATATTGCTGTATTGAGAGTTCTTCATCCTAACCAGCTGACTTATTTATACCTTTTCATCCTAGAGTTCTCTATCATCCTATGGCAACCGGTCTGCCAAAAAAATAGTTTTCGATAAATAAAACATTCAATTGTAGCAGAAACATTTTATTGATTTCTGTTTATCGTAAACATATTAAACATTTTTATCCAAAACACAGGAAATACAATTATAACAATGTAGAATTTAACTTTATAAAGGTAACAAGAAGTTGCAATAATAACAATGTATAGGTTATAAATGTCCATGAATCATACGCAAATATATATACAAAGGCTTATTGGAATTATTTTGGTTGATATACTGTGTATATTCACCACATACACTGAGTGTAACAAAGAGTGATCATTTGTTTCATATTGCCGTATTTTATAAAAAAAGATCATTTGATTAAGTTCTAAACTCGAATCGATTTTCGAGACAGTGTAAAAAGGTTTAAATAAAATATTAAGTTTTTAATAATCACTTGGGAGACTTTGAGGCGATTATAATGAAACTTGGAAAGTTTCATGTGCCAGTACCTGTCAATAGGCTTTGTTTGACGTAATTAGATTTGTTGCAGTAGGTACTTCTAGTATCGTCACCAAGATTCAATTGGTTGATATTTATGGCAAAAGTTTTTGTGAGCCACAATTTTTAGAAGATTAATAGTGCTTCAAGATTAAATAATTGAAAATATAAACTTCTGCTCTTTTGAATTTTTGTAATAGGTTATTTTGTTTCTGTACTAATTGCACTTCTCATGACTGTATTGTGTTCCGTAATCGATGGCCGCACTAACCCTAATCCATTTTTTAATGAATTGATCCCCATTCAAGGCAGATTCTATATTCACAAACAATATCGTTGAAAAGAACAAAATTATACAGACTTATATTAATATTTAAAAATATGATTAGGCATCTAATTACATCAACAGAAACTTTTGTTACTGGATCCGTACATCTTCTTCTCTTTTTTTTATGGTATTTCTTTTTTCTTGTCAGTGCCCTTACAGCCCCATACGACTAGCGTGGAGTAGGATTCGAACATGAGGAACTTACGTCCAAAGACCTTTGGACGTATGGGATTTGAGGGCATTGATAAAGAAGGGGAAATTCGAAATGAGGCATGAATGATTTAGATAGACACGGAGAAATAAGGTTTTGTTACTGATATTAAATATTCCAAATTTCAATAAACCTGATAATGAAATCAAACCTCACAAAAAATCAATACTTCTGACACTTCGTTTCTCTGAAAACAAAGCAAGTAAGGGCATATATCAACATGAACTTTTTTTCATAAAATATGACAAGGATTCACCCCTAGAAATTACAAATATCATTTATGTCATACCTTATTTAACTCGTTATTCAATTCTTAAAGCTCTGAAAGAGGCGTTTTTCAGCGTAGAACACAAATTGTTACTGAAAACCTGAAAGAATAAACACATTGGTAGACAGGCTCTAATATTTTCTATTTTGTTGGGTTCCGAGTAATTAATTTTTCACTGGAGAAGTCTGTTCTATTCACTTTGAAACAAATACCTTTTATCTCGAGGGAGTTTTTGAAATTCTCCTTCTCTTTCTAAGTAATATCTTTTATAAAAATTAATCTATTGAGATTTTATCAGACAATGGAAATAGACGATGTTATGGAATCAAGCATAGAGTGATGTGATTATGATGATATTCGAATAAATGGTAAAAACGTTCCCCATCTGAAAATAGATGGTGAAGTCGTATGAACCATCAGTTTTAAAGTATTATCCATTAGTAAAACCACTATTGCCATCGCTTCATACTGAAACTGTTCTTGTATTCCAACTACTCAACTAAACCACAATCAATTTAGGAAAACGACAAGTTTGGTCCAACTTGATTCCAAATTAAGTCTCACTTAGTTTATCGGTGGTAAAATAGGTATACAAATAGTAACGCCCTTTTCAAAGCTTTTTGCGTGTTACAATAATATACGAAGTTATATGCGATATGAACACACTGTATAATATGTTAGAATAATGTATTTCATTCATATGTAAATGACAATCAAGATAGAGGTTAATCAATTTCTCAGGGTAGAAAATATGAATCGGGTAGCATCTGATAATCATGTAGTCCATTTTGAGAACTCAGCAGTGCGAATGCATTATTTAAGAGAAGTTTTTCTTGAAATTTTTCAATATCAAACAAAATTACCCATTTTATTTATTTATTGGGTCAATGTCCAAAATATCTTGTACTTATACGTTGTATCTTGTATCCATTATTTGATATTTTGTTAACAAAAAATGAAAATCAATATTCATTGCACTAAAAAAGTTGTAACTCCTTGAATTTGTATTCAATCCACCTTGACAATCTCCATATACAAAGTATATGGACAATTCGAAAATATCGTTTAAACCAAAAAGAAAAACAGTCAGTTATCTGATGCTCCACTGATGTCTTGTTGAATAATAATAAATTTTACATTGTATACATATCTACCTAACATTTTGTCGTGGTTATTTGGACTGGGAGGATAACAGAATGTCGGGTAGTTACTATTAGTATGTACTTACTATTCAGTAAGGGAGACACAGAAAAATCAAATTATTATCTATGACAGATTGAAGAATTCAAGTTTTAGGAAAGGCATTTAGCGATTGCGGAGATTTGTGTTCTTCCTGAAAACGAAAAAGTGATATTTAAAATTAGGTATTTCAAATGAAACCAGAATTATAAATATTGTGCACGTGTGGTCTTTACCAAAGAGTCGTCAATCCCACAGATAACTAAAACAATGGTGAATAGTTTCTCGCGCTCTTTTTTTCGTTGAACAGATGGCAGCATCTGCCTGTTAGGCATCGTAGCACATCCCTACTGTAGTCCAACAACTGTTTAGTATCAAGCTTCGAAGGGTGAATAAACGCCTTGGAGTTAGCCAATCCTAGAAGATTCTGCCAGAAGTCCATAAATCTTTTTGCCATCCAGGTGTTCAATCTTTGTTTGGCAAAGCCTAAAGCGATGCCAATGACAGGTTCTGGTCCGTGAAGCTGTTTGCAGCACCCTATTTGTAAGGGAGTCAGCAGCCTCATTGCTCTCCAGGCCAGTTACGGCCAGGATTCCAGACCAGAGACAATTTGTCAAGTCTTTCTATCTGTGAGAGTGGTTTTTGGCAATTTGCTACCAATTGACCTTATTAAGTGATGCGACCCCATGGTTGCCAACTGCGTTAAAATAATGACATTTGACAAGTTGACATTTGCTTATGAATAAATAACCTATCTTTCTGAGTTCCCTCTGCATTTTCATTTTTGAACATAATTGGGACAGACCATCTTATATTTCTTCCTAGCTGATTCTTCATTTTGAAGCCCCAACTTCATATAGGACGACTGGAAATTACTTTCCGGACATATTCTGGAAATCAGTTTCTTATTTACCAAAAATGAAAATGCAGAACGAAAGAAAGAAAAGAAAGATAGTTTATTTATTCATTAGCAAATGTCAAATTGTCAAATGTCATTATTTTAACGCAGTTGGCAACCATGGGGTCGCATCACTTAATAAGGTCAATTTAGATGTTGCTCGGTGGGAGCCAAGAGCTTCCAAATCCTGTTGACTGTCCGAGAATATTTTGATTGACTTATGTATGAGGTTGGATTCTTCCAATCTTTCCGCACACAATTCGATAGCGCAAATTTCCGCTTGAAATACAGTCGCATAGGTTCTTAAGCAGGTTGATATCTCCGTCCTGTGTCTGCGACTGAAAACACTTGCACCAGAACCGGAAAGTGTTTTTGATCCATCTGTGACCAACAACTATCTGCTCTTAATATTTCCTTCCCCGGAAGATCCACTCCTCTCTACTCGAGAACAGTACTTTATAAGGCAGTTCGTAGTTGACAGTTGGAGGCATAAAGTCAGAGGTCATTTCCAGAATGCAATCAGTGTCAACCAGCAGTCTGTTGAACTCTGCATTTAATTGATTTATGCAATTGGCAATGTGCACAAGTCTATATGCAGTCCATCTAGCCTCTCTCTCCAGAAAGCTTTTCAGAGAAAGTCGAGAAAATGTGAATGATGACACGCCCTGGACACCCCAGCACATCAACAATCGATGAAAATGTTGATGAAGTAAAGAAAATTGTTATGGAGAATCGTCGAATCACTATTAGAGGAGTTAGGGAGAATGCTGATATCACTTGTCTAATGTCATACAATTTTTCGCGAAGTTAATTGTAAAATTACTGAATTTTGACCATAAAACCGTCGCATGAGCATCGCTAAGGAATTGTTGAATGACGTCAAAGGCGATATATTGAAAGGTCATGGGTATATGGTTATGACATCAAAACCAAATTCAAATGCATCAGGAGTTATTGCCACATGCCTTATTTTTTTAAACACACCTCATATATAATTACAACTTCTTCAGTTTCTGATCATAATTTTTTAACTATCAATCGATTTTCATAAGACAATCGATATCTATCGTTTATTTAATATGGAGGATTTATATGACGACCAAAATTCATTTGCAAGAATCATTTAAAAGCGAATAGTGGGATTTTGGACATTTAGAAAAAACTAGCAATATATACGTTTGTAGGTAATACCTGAGACACAATACTCGATCTGTTACTAGAGAGTCCTAAATCACTTGTAAAAGGAGTTCGTAAATTTGGTTCCTTGAAGCTTCCTTCCGGTGGATCAATACTTGTGCTCAAATCCACAGAGGAATCACTGAAAATATACGAAAACTGATGAGACAAAATAAAGACAAAATACTGTTTGAATTTTCTTGAAATCGAATTTTTAGTATACGTAGTGGAAAATTGAAGGTGGGCAGTCTTTTTATTTTTTATATATTTAATGGAGGCATATTTCCAAATGCAGAAATATTTTTTAATTTCATCAAGTTGGCATAGTCTAAGCTTCAAAAATAACGAATCTTTGTTGCCGGCAACATTAACCAATCCACTCCTCATTACCAACTTCGAATTATATTGACATTCAGTACGGATTGTTCGTAAATTTTAGAAAAGGAATAGAACCAGTTCCAAACATTGTTGATATAGTTTCTAGGAAACTTTCAGATTTTACAATGTACTTTTAAAAGAAATTCAGCTTTGCAGCACTATCATCTTTGATAACAGAAATAACGTAAAAAGATAATGTCTGTCAATAACACTCACCTGATTATACTAGTACAATCCGACACTGCAACATCAAATCTCAATCGCCCAGAGCGGCCGTGACCATTCTTTTCGTTATTCGATGTTTCGTCTCCCAGCAAAGGAAGCTCATCTTCCTGCGTCATTTCCGGCGATTCCTTGTTACGCTTTTCTCTGTCCTTGGAATTCAATTCATGGCATTCGCACTTACACTCCTCCGGGTTGACATAGTTGTAGAGTACGTTATCTTGTAAAACACTCTCTGGTACTTCTATGTAACCTCGCGAGGGAATCGTCTGAATTCTCTTGGGAGCTTTCCGTTTTTCCGGAATATCTTCGAAGTTGATCCAGGCTTTCTGCATCCCCTTCGGAGGCAAAGGAGGGGGGACATCGCTTTGTGTTTGACGAGATATCCCCTTTTCCGCAAATTCGAACCAGTTCGTGTTGGAGTCTTTTTTTCTAGGAGACTTCAACTTGCTCGGTTTGTCGAACGAGTCGTGACGAGGCAGCGATATCTTCAATTTTTCTATGGTGCTGGTAACTCTCTCTACGTTGAACGAACCCATAACTTCCTCGCAGTATTCCTCCAAACAGCTGGGATTTATAGGCGTAGTTGATCTGGGTCTTTCTATAGGAAAAGTCTTCATCTCGAACGCGGATCGTTGTTTTATCGGAACAATTGGAAACGCGGATGACCTTTCCAGTGGCAGTGTAGTGGGAATGTACGGTAACTCGTCTTCAAAAGAGTCTTGCTGTAGAAATATGGCTTTTCGTTCAGATTCTGGAATGTCCAAGCAGAGCTTCAAGTCCAAGTCCTTCCTGTTGTTGTTGGTTTCTGGATCCCGCTCGGATTCCGAAGAATTCCGATCTTCATCAGCAGTCGAGCTGACAGTGCTTGATGCGCCAACTGAAATTTGTGATATTCGTTTCTCCTGCCACTCATTCATTTCTAATTCCACTAGTGACTTTTTTTGTACGCTATCCACGTTATTGCACTCTTCTCTTGGATTCTGCTTCGCAATCCTGTCTATCGAGTTGTCCCTGCTTATCTTCTTCTCTTCCAAGTTTTTTGGCTGAGGAGGATTTTCGGTCTGGTGTTTCTTCTCTATGATGCCGTTCAGTTCGACCGTCACTAAGACTTTCTTTTCTGGAGGAAATTGTTTCGGTAGCCTGGTGGTGAACACTGCGTCTTCGTCGGTTCCTAGCTTCGTTGAAAACACGACATTGTCGCTACTGGTGCTACTTTGCCTGCTGCTTGCATTCACGGGGGTAGTTTTACAGGGCAACTTTTTCGGACAGGCCTCTTCGTGTTTTGTAACAGGCTCGACATGGACATTTTTATTCGAAGCTTCTATGACTGTTTCTTGAGAATCTTGACTGGACGTCTTCCACTCGTGAATGGAAATGTCTTCGTAGTACGTAGGCGAATGGAGGGGTATCCGGATGCTGGCTGCCTCCAAAGGGTTCTCGTGGTAAACCTTGCTTATTTTGGGGTCGTTAAACTTGAACTCCAGCTTGCCTATGCCCTCTATGCTGGGAAGGGTTTCTTGTGAACTGGTTTCTGATTCGGACTTGATCTTATCCTTTTTACTAGATTTGAACAGGGACAGTACAGATTTATGTTTGGATTTGGTGTCGATACTTTCAGTCGAGGAAGGGGCTGTAGAAAGAGAACTCTTGTGACTGTCTCTATCTCGGCTCTTAGATCTACTTCTAATGCTAAGATTATCACCGACATCTTTTATAATGCCAGTCAGTGTATTTTTTCTTCTGATGCAGGGGGCAGAAGGTGATTCAGGGCTCAGTGTTGCCTCTTTACTTTTGAAAATTGAGGTGAAAGAGCTCTTTCTAGACACTGAAGGCGAAGGACTAATGCTTTCTATATTACATTCATTATCTTTGGGTTTCCTAGGGCTGATGTTGGTTGGCACTGAACTTTTTTCTGGTTCTAGGGACGAATAATCACGAATGCGCTCTAGTTTGGCGTTTTCGTGGATGTAGTTGGAGGTATTTTGGATTGTATCTAGGTCTAAACTATCAGGCTTGTTTAGTTCGTTACCTTTAGGAGATTCGTCAGAATAGCACCGGTCCGGTTTCAACTTGATTCTGATATACTTGGCTTCATCTTTTTTGACGGTTGACGGTGACGGAGTGGATGTGGCGGATTTACATCTTGGTGTCGGATCTTGTATTTCGGATGTTTTAGTGTTTTTCGTATTCCTAGTTTGATAGTTGGCGGATTTGACTTCACGAAGTTTTTGCTTCCCAATAGTCCTAGCAGGAGCTCTAGAGGTTTCCAGATCGGGCGGTAGTGGCCCTTTCAAAGGAATGTAGAAATATTCTACGCCACTTTCAGCTACAAACCGACTTTTGGGAAGTTTGAATTCATTGGTTTCGCAAGTAGGTTTATGTACGGTTATCTTGATGTCGCTTATTTTATTCACAACGTCTGTTTTCGGAAGAGTGTTTTTGCTAGTTGGTTTCTCAACTTCAATTCCTGAAAAGATATGGAAGATTACTTACAACGATTTTTATCTATCAGAAACTGCTAGATATTGCTATTACTGCAGTGAGAGTTTGAATCGTAAATTTACTTATCGTGATGGAGGAGACTAGACAGTTAAAAGTATTCTGTCACTGCTCGAAGTATGACGAAGTTGTCAGGAATAATCATTTCAGTATTGACTAACTATCCAAGTGAAACAAATGAAAGAGAAAAGTGTATTTCCATGCATTTGGCTTCCAGATGAAGCCCAGATGGAGCAGATCGAAAAATATTGAATTAATTGAAGAATTAAGTAACTCCAGTCTAGATCTACATCCTCTTCACATTTTTCTGGAGAGAGAGGCAAGATGGACTGCAATAGACTAGTGCACATTGATAATTACAAAAATCAATTTAATGCAGAGTGCAACAGACTGTTGGTTGACAATGGAAGTCACAGCATTTTAGAAATGACCTCTGACTGTCAACTACGAACTGCCTTATAAAGTACTGTTCCCGAATAAAGAGGATTGGATGCTCCGGGAGAAGGACATATTAAGAGCAGATAGTTGTTAGTTCACAGATAGATCTAAAACACCTTCCGGTTCTTCACCTTCAGTCGCAGACCCAGGACAGAGATTTAACCTGTCTAGGACCCTATGCGACTGTATTTCAAGCGGAAATTTACGCTATTGAATCGTGTGCGGAGAGATCGGAAGAATCCAACCTCATACACAAGTCAATAAAAATATTCTCGGACAGTCAAGCGGCGTTGGAAGCTCTTGGCTCCCAACGAGCAACGCCTAAATTGGTAGCAAATTTCCAAAAACGAGTCTCCTCGATAGGAAGACTCAACAGATTGTCTCTGGTCTGGATTCCTGGCCATACTAGCCTGGAAGACATCCTGTCTCTCAATTACCTGTCCTGGAAGCATACCTGAAAATTCTATTAAAACCGATGTTTCAAAATTCAGATTTGAGTTTTATACTAGATAATGGGTCAAACCCGAAACCTGTCGTATAAATAAAATTTACCAATGGTATGTAGACAAAAGTGTTTTTTACTCATTTCGTTTAAGTTATTAAGGTGGCTTTATCTGTTCTCTAACGCGTTTCTTGAATAAAGTTTTGAGAAGTCCTTAATGCTACGGGTCTCAGAGTTTCGGCCATGTCTCAAAGTTTCAACTTTTTTTCATTAGGTTGATGACGTTAATACATTTCACGTCTAAAACAGAGATTTCGAAAAATATATAATGAACCACTCCTAAAGAAAGCAATCTCCTTGATACACTATTAATTTTCATCCCTCATTATTTTCCAGAGAAATTTTCTTGCCGCTACGGGCAAATGCGGATGATTAGATTTCTTTCACGAAAATATTTCCTTTGTGGTAATGCTGTTTCATCAGTATAAACAATCTATAAATCCTTCAAATGTTTGTTGTCACCGACATCATAACTTATTTCACTTGTATTTCCTTATTCAATTTGTTCTTCTTGGCCATTTCGTTTGGTTCTAATCACTTGGCCAGTGAATGACTGTATAGATCGGCAAACAGTCAAAATGGAGAGAAAACCACTAAATAAAAAGAAAATTGTTTCAGAGTTAAACGATAAATCGCCAACATCTGGAAAACGTCACAGAACATCAACTTCTGAGAGAAGGCATTTACCACAGATCCCAGACTCAGAAGAATCCTAAATAAAAAAGCTCACAAAATGACAAATTGACAGCACCAAGTACTGCGGTCGATGAGGCTGAAAATTGATTCGTGTGTCGGAAGAAGTACTACTTACTTCATATCCTATAATTTCGAAGAACAGGTAAAAACGTGTAATAACTTTAAAGCGAAATTCTGAGAAAACAGAGTTATGATCCTTAGAGTAAATGAATACAAGCAAGAAGAAATACCATACTATATGAAATTAATATGTAGCTTATTCAATAACTGGATTTAAGCTGATTGCTGAAAGATAGTTTTTCTATTAGTCAAAACTGACGGGAAAGTATTCAATATAAGATAATGACTCATTATCAATAAAATGACAAACAGTACATACCTTCAGCAAAAATGGCTTCCTTAGGGTCATGCTTCCTAGACAGAAGGACCATTTCCAAATCGTCAGCTTCAAGTTTGGTCCCTGTTTCATCCAATTTCGTATTGGGCTTCTGGGGCGGCTTAGCACCGCAGAAAGAGGTCTCCAGGTTTAGTTTATGCGGAGACGAAGACCTGGACAGCCCAGAGTGTCCTGATAAGATGGATATATGGCTGGCATTAGACAATCGGCTCTGTCCAGATCCCTGACTCCCGATGCTAGACAGTCTCGACGTTCGTCCAGATATCGAAAGTAATACAATATCGGAGCACTGTGAATCTTTTCTCACATACTCCACGTCCTCCTGGTACGGAGACTGTGGCCTGGCTTTGGATTTCCTGCGTTCGGGTATCTCCTGGAAATCGAGTTCCTCCGTGGAAGACCGCAGATCTAGAGCCCCATCTTCTTTAAAACCGAGGCCCAGTTTGGCACTGTGACGATCCTGGGGGTCAAACAGTTCTCTTTCCGGGCTGCTATCTTTGCTGTCGTGGTGGGAGGAACTGCTAGCTCGGGAAATGTCGATTCTTGGAGTCGGAGCCTGTATGTTGCACGTCTGCTGCGGAGGTTTCGGATTAAGCATGTTAGTTACCTTGGGAGCAGATCCTATGATGCTTATGCCTTTGAATGGATATGCCGGTGAAGGTGCTCTGTCGGTCACGGAGGGAGGTGTTGGTGTTATATCCTCTCTAATCCCGGGTAGCCTTACCACGGAGGTGGCTACATTTTTGTCGTCGGGGCTCTCCAGCTGTAAAAAAATTAAATTGAGAAACTGAATTTGCTCAGAAATGATCTAGAATCGATCTCATTAATCCTGTGGGACTTAAAACTTATTAACCGCCAATTTCAAAATGCCTTTCAGTGGCAGAAAATTGAATTGAAGAAGCAAAAAGTATGGATAACACCTAAGTTGAAGAAGTCGTCCTCTGAAAAGTTATTGATCTTACACTAGATCAGACAGTTAACTAAAAAGGGTTCTTTCGTATATATTTCAACAAATTTTGAACTAATCAAAGATCACAAAGATGCAGAGTGATCAAAGTCAGCACTATTGTTAACTTCTTCATTATTGAAGCTACCTTTTTGGTTATTTTATGTTATATAAATGTACATTGGAATATAAATATTGAATCGATTGGTACAGAAGCATTAAGAAACCGGTATCTCAGAGGTTCGACTTCCTTTTCTCCTTTTCATAAAAGAGAACATATGCCTCTCCACACACAAGTGATTTTTGTGAAATTGGGGACACGTGTGAATACGTGTGAATCGTTGTAATCGTGCCATGTGCCAGTGTAGGGGTGTCTGCAGAATGTTGGGGTGTCTGCTGATGGTAAGTGGTCCCACCACGACAAGAAGCCACAATGTCTGCTGTATAATTGCTTATATCTAATCCTTCCAGATG
>WOGN01000530.1:0-24026 GCA_015342105.1 Leptinotarsa texana
GGATGCCGTAGCAGGTCCAAATAATGTACAAAGAAAGCGGAAGTTTATATCGTTAGAAAAAAAACAGATTGTCTGTAGAGTATACGAAAATTCAAAAATACCCTCCGTACAGTGGAAGCTGTAGCCCAGTGTTAATTTTTAACGGGAATATCCGTGTCGACAATTGAACGCATTGTACGTGAAAAACAGGTGACTGGGATTGTGCAAGCTCCAAAAGTACATTGTCGTGGAAGAAAAAACATTTTGAGAATAAAGCGCCAACCGTCGAATCCAGTAGGACAAAGGTAATGGATAAAGATCTCATTCCAAAAATGAGCAAAGAGAAGTTAAGGAAAACAATAAAAGAAGATTTAAAATTTATATATGCCAAATCATCCCGTAAATTTGTCTTAATAGAAAGAGAAAATATAGTCTAATAGCGACGGAGATATCTTCGCTCTATTAGCGAAATGTGTTCTGCTCACAAAAAGATTTATTATCTGGACGAAACGTGGGCGAATGCTGGTCACACAGTATCTAAGATCTGGCAAGATACTACTGTAACTAGTTATCGTCAAGCATTGTGGACGGTTTATCAACTATAACAATTTGTACGTAATTACCTTTGTCTTTAAATAAATAAAATTATTATTTTGGTAGGCCTCTGCAGAGTGGTAAGAGGATTATCCATTGGTCACTTCAAGTGGGATGTTGCTAATGAATCACCTTCAATCGAAAATTGTTATAGTTTACGTTAGGTCAAAAGTGAGTGTGTCTTTTCGACCCTCCACCGCAGCACGCAAGGCTTTATTGTGGCTCACACCTATTGATACTCGAGCCAGCCTTTCAACGATACTTTCATATGGTGAGTAGTTTTTCAGGTCAGATGGTAAGAGTGCGGGTCTGCCAAACTCTGAAAATCTGATTCGGCCCGCAGCGGGACAAGCACAAAGTGTTCTGCTGTTTCATTTTTGTCCAAACAGAGGAGACATACACTGTCTTCCGACAGTCCGAGTCTCTGCATATGATGATTCAAACGACAGTGACCTGTGAGAAGGCTTGTTAGACATTGTATTTCATCCCTACTGTAGTCCAACTATATTACATATATATAGTAATGAGTTGAAAAGAAGAAAAAAAATAAATTTGGAAAAAATGAACAGCATCAACTTATCGAGTTCAAAAGTCTCTATGGATCAGTATATATCATGCTTTAGTAAAATTAATATTTATTGAGGTATGGAGCTACAAATGCACATGACATTAAAACGAACCAAACTTTTGAAACAACCTAAGGGAAGTTTCTAAAGTTTATGAGAAAACGAAATCATTTGTTATTATACGAAACAACATATTGATTTTTTATCGACCTTTTTAGTTTTTTTCACCATAATCAGAAAAATATGAAAATGCAACAACCGCCAAGTTAATAATTACGGACTCAACAACCACCAAAATCTTTGACAAATAACGATATACCTTATATTCCAGGATCAACTGAAAATATCAGACGAATTAGAAATAGATATAATGTCAGAACTTCTTAGAAAAAAAAATTCGCTGAGGTCTATACTGACATAAAATTCTACTATAAAAAATGTATTTGTGAAATACCTTGTTCTTATGATATTCAAGTTGATGAATGAACATCGAGATCAGGATCAAAATTGTCAAAACAATATCGAGTTGATTGCCAGTGAAACTAATTCTAAGGAACGTAAACTCAAAGAATCGCAGAGAATCAAGTGTTTAAACAGCTGCTTAGATATTGATCGTATTTGGCTACCCATCTTGAAGAAAGATTTGGATAGTGGCCGAATTGCAACAACTTATATTAGAAAACATCTGGAACTACATTAAGTATTTCAGAAGTATTCCAAAACCGCTTTAACTTGTATCGTTTTAAAAATAAAACAAACCAAAGAAGAAACTGCAAGATTCATTAGACTTTTTCAATTAAGAAGATGAAGGCAGACTATAGCCTCCGAAATTTAAAAAGTAAGATTATCACATACAGGTTACTGACAAACAAGAACATTTTTCTTTGATAAAAATAATTTGAATTTGTGCGGTCACTTAACAGGTTAACTAAAATGTCAAGTCAATAAAAATTTTCTCGGACAGTCAAGCGGAAGATCTTGGCTCCTACCGAGCAACGTCTAAGTTGGTAGCAAATTGCCAGAAACAACTCTCCTCAATAGAAAGACTTAACGAATTGTCTCTGATCTGCAAAGAAGAGTGCTGCAAGCAGCTTCACCGGATCAGAACCTGTCTTGGCATCGCTTTAGGCTTTGCCAAAGTTTGAACACATAGATGGCAAAAAGATTAATGGACTTCTGGCAGAATCTTCCAGTATTTGCTCACTCCAAGGCATTTATTATCCCTTCGGAGCTTGATACCAAACAGTTGTTGGGCTATGTAGGGATGAACTACGATGCCTAACAGGCCTTCTCACAGGTCACTGTGATTTGAATCATCATGTGCAGAGACTCGGACTGTCGGTTTACAGTATGTGTCGCCTTTGTTTGGAAAATGATGAAACAGCAGATCACATACGTTGTGCCTGCCCCGCTGGGACCGAATCAGGTTTTTAGAGTTTGGAATAACCGTACTCTCACCATTTGACCGGAAAGACTACTCACCATACAAATTAATCGGCTTCGTTAAGAAGCTGGGCTTATTTGGTCGGGTGTGAATAGGTGTGAGCCACAATAAACCCTTGCGGGTTACGGTGGAGGGTCGAATAGACCCACTAACTTTGAACCTAACCTAACCTAACTAAAATGTTTTATCTTTCTACACCTGTATAAAGTTTTCCAAAAAAGGTTCGAAAAAGGTCGATGAAAACCTCTGATATTCTCCACAAAAAAAGACATCGGCTCAATATAATAAATTGATGTAAAACACCCATCAAGTAACAAACATTTCCAAAATGGTATTAACTGTAAGAATGATACTGACATTTCTTGGAAATGTGAACGTCAATTGTGTACAAAATGTGTGTCAAAAATGTGTACGTCTATTGAGACAACGGTGATTATTTCAAATCATAGGTCATTAAAAAATATTCGGAATTTACATTACTGTTCTCTTTCAGAAATAATGGCTTAAGCTGGAATACAGACCTGGTGAATTCCTCAAAAAATCCATGATTTAGTCATATCCCAAGAAGGCCGAGTGAGTGACTGGGTCGACAACGTGAGCGCAACCTATGACCTCTAGAGGTTCTTATCTGATTAAGTAGACACACGTAATGGCATTCTCTCTGTCACAGCATCATCAGATCCCCTCATTCTTCATATGTACACTCCACGTCACCCATTTGTATGTAGATGTAAATATCTCGACACGGCCTGTCACACGAATATTCTCATAATTTTATTTTATATGAGTGTCTGTTAGATATAAAAGTCCTAAATTATAAAAATGTTAGTCCCAGGTACATCTGAGAATTTCAAAACTAGTTGAGGTTTGTGATGCATTCAATGAATTAGTCAGTTTTTATAGCTTATTTCGAAACAACTCCTGTTCGCAGGCTGCAGCGTAATGAGAATTGCGGAAGTAAAAAATAATACAAAATACACCTTTTTCTTGAAATCGGTATAAATATTTCATGGTGCAAGAAAGTGTTTAACATTGTAACGCTAATTTTGGGACTTTCATACCTCGAATCGAACAAACGAATTTTTCAGCGTTTCCAAGAAAAATCATTGCATATAATATTCAACACGATTTTTGGGATGTCCTTAGACTCTTTGCACACTGATCATTGTAGTGTGACCATAAATAATCCATTCATATAAAGTACATTTATAGTTTATACGACATATCTGTAATATTATAATCGTATATTGAAGTTTTTAACGATTCCCTTAACTCCCCACAAAAGTTTTCAACGAGAATCTTAATTTAGTTTCAAAGAAAGTTCAAAATACTTATAGAAATGTGATTAAAATTGTACAAGAAAATGGCAGTAATTTCTTTTCGAATTTCTGTCAATTTTATCTAACAATTTTTGAAACTGAAACTTGTACTTATACAGTTGGCGGTGAAAAATTTTTTCAATTTGTTGATTCTTATACCTCAGAAAATTTTCAAGGAATTTTGCCAGGATCTGAGAATTTTCAATGGATTTCGACTATTTCACAAATTTTGGCAAAACTTTCATAAACATATTTAACAATTCCGAGAGATATTCTCTGAAATGTTGCAGAATATATCATTAAGTTTTTCACGAAGTCTTTTACTCGAAATTTGAGTTTTTTTTCGATTGTTCGATATTTAGAAAAAATCTATTGAAATTATTATGGAATTGACCGAAACTTGTTGAAAATTCATTATAAGGTATTCAAAGTTTATACCAATTTCAATTGTAGAAATCTTATCAAGCGATCGATGTTTTGTATCAATCTTTTCGAGGTTTTCTTGAATTCATCACAACTAGATGACATTTTGGAATGACTCAACATTTGAAAAAATTATTGCAAAATTCTTCACGACATTCAAAACATTTTTACAATTGTATATTATTTCACAAATTTAGAGATAATTTTGAGTTTTGAACAAATTTTTCAGAAACATTGTCACTCGAACACAGTTCACTTTTATATTTTTATTCCAAATGTTACAAATGCATTTGGAATTCCCAGAAATTATATTGAAAATACAGATTTCAACTTTATTGAAATGTAGGAATACTGCTCGTTACTAAAATCATACCAATGGTATGAGCTTTATTAAAGCATCATAAGTTGCTGATTCAATTCCAGTCATAAGAATCCTGTTTGAATTAAAAGGGATATATATTTAGGATAGATTAGTTTTAAGAAAGAAATTCTGTTCGAATTGAAAGGTATATGGTGGAATTGGCCGATACTTGATGGAAATCCATAACTAACGTATTCAAAAAACACCTGAATTGTATCGCAATCATGATTATTTAGTGGTTCAGATAGCTATAGCACTTTTATACATGTAAAATTCTACAAAAACTGTCTAACCTTCAACTTTTCATCATTTTGCTGCATTGAAAGAAGTAATCATGCATTTCTTTTATGAAGTACTAGTACTATGTTGCTGTATCTCTGCTATTTCAATGTTTTGACAGAATCAACATCAACAAACTTAGCCGTGCGCAACGTTATAGAACAGTCCTTTCAAAAAATTGTTCTACAGCGCCATCTAGTGGTGAGTTACAGAAAAATTGATAGCCTAAAAACCTTCTCTATGAAAAATTACTTATACATGTCAAGTTTCATCACGATCGGTTGAGCGATGTAGAAATTTATCACTTACCAACCAACCAAACAACAAACATCCATTTTTATACAGTAGATTGGGTACACCTTGAACTGCACTGTTCAAAATCTCTTTCATTTGGAGAACTACGTTATTGTGAAATGAACTTCCTGAGAATGTTTTTCCAAATGGATTTAATATCCAGCGATTAATATCCAATGTGAATCAATGTGTGTTGTGCTTGAAAAAATCTGAAGAGGTAATTTTATTTTGTATCATTTCGTGTAGAAACTTCATACAATTCAAGCTCCTTCGTTCCAAATATAATATTTCAAGAACTCTTTCATTTGGAGAACTACGTGTATGTGGAATAACGTTTTTCCAAATGAATTCACTCTCCAGCAATTCAAATCCAACATGAATCGCTACAGACACCGTTCTTAGAGCGCTTTCCTGTAGTACTTATGTTTTGACCTTGAAAAAAATCCCAACAACACGGTATGTCAGCGATATTTCTGAAAAATTTCCTTCATTTATTTAAACCTACTTCGAAATGGTCTAAATCTTGTAATCCGCTGGCATGATATGTAAATGGTGAACTTTCGTGTAATCAACAGTATGTTTATTGGATTGGAATCATTCTGACATTTCAGAAAAATCATCTTCAATGGTTTGTTTCATGTTTTGCCAATTTGAAATATTAAAACGGCAGTATCATCTGCGAAACTGGTTGTTTGCCCAGAGGTATTTAGGGAAAACAAACTATTCGTGTAGATAGTAAAGAGAAGAGGCCTCAGTTCAGTACCTTGAGGAATTCTGGGGATACTCAGAACACTATCAATTTCTACACTCTGGAACTGGAACTGGACAGAAGAATATGTATCTGCAGGATAGGGAGGGTGAGTGACCCATTGTACATTCTCCCGAGGAGTTGCCCGCTTAGGTCATCGTCCATCCTCTCCTTTACAGAAAGGTGACCAGGTCACTAGGAGACATCTGCTTTATATCGACAGGTGTAGGCCAAGACTCGCGGAACACACACTCTTGAAGATAACTCCGGTCACTCGTATAAGACATGCCTGACAGTTTCATCTTCCTGTTCACACATCCTGTATAGAGATATGTTCACTAGCCCCATAATATGGAATTGTTTCCTTAGTTGACAGTGGCCAGTCAGAAATCCTACTGTTAAGCGAAGGTTTTTCCTGGTCATCGTAAGATATTTCTTTGGCGCCAGTTTCCCAGTGTCGCCCAGGGTGATTCTGGCAAGACTGCATTCTTTGATTCTATCCCACCTCTTTAGGGATTTAGTACGGGGGGTGACGTTTGGCTAATTCTGCAATTGTCGAAGTCATCAGGCCGTAGGTGCCACTGGATTCCAAAATTCTTAGTCCACCCGCTTTCTTGGCTGAAGAGTCGGTAATGCGATTATCTTTACTCCTGTCGTATCCTTTAACCACATCAAAATAATATTATTATCTAACGAGGCTTTGGCTAAGTCATGTGGCACTCTAGTACTAGCCCTGAGGTAACACGTTGTCTGTTTAAGGCTAGTAGAGCTTGTCTATTATCAGTGCAGATTGTTATATTTTTGTCAAGAATTTCTTTCCTGGTTATTTCTTTTGTGGTGATTGAGACACCGGCTAGTTCTGTTTGAACCACGCTTGTATTTTTTCCCATTCATCACCTAATCCTTAGGTTTAGTGATCTGGAGTTAACTCCACATCCTGAGCCTTCTTGGCTTTTGAGCCGTCTTTCCTCGGATGCCAAAATTTCTTTGTTTTCTCAAAACATTTTCGTGTCATACGTTGTTATATAAGTATTGGTATTTTTTCATATGATTGAAATTAGTTTATAAATAGCGTACTCGGTTGACCTACCTTCTCTGAAACCGTACTGATATACAGACAATACATTATATTTCGTCAAAATATCAGCCAGTATAATTTTTAATATTTCCAAAATCGTCGTGGAAAGATGGAAAACTCTTACAATTCCTCCACCACCATCGAATTCATAAAAAACAACGGCCACACAATATTATTCAGAGTAATTACAAGAAGTAACGACGAATATATAAACAAATGAGCCATAAAAATATTTCAATGTGTCTGCGGTCGAACGTAACGTGTAATTCAAGTGTTTCAGCATGTAAAATGCTGTCGGGTTCAGTAGCATCTAGTATGGTATGCACTGCATAAAATACGGACCACGGCACGAGCTGATTTGCATAGCTCAGCTGAGGGAAACAATCGATGCTGAAACAGCCTGCTTTTGTTTCTAGTTTCTATGGTGGAGCGATACATTCCGAAATAAAACCAAACAGAGCAAATATGAACGTATACCTTGGATTCGCTATGGAAATTGGAATTCGATGTATAAAGGTCGGGTATCGAACAGAACAAGGATCGTCTTCGAAGAATATGGCTTTACAAATGTACAGGCCGCACGGGAAAGAAAAAAGGAAAGGTTTTGTGAAGTGTAATTTCAAATGATACGTGCCCATCACAAAAAATTTTGGAGAGTAGAATCCACGTAATATCAGTCAAATAACGAAAAAAATATGAAGACCATCTTGCATACTTTTTATACCACTTTCGATACTGTTCCACATATTTGCAGACAATGATAGTAAGTATTTAAAGTATTTATTTGCGATTCTCTACTGATTCCTGTATTACACTTTCTTTCAGAAATCACAAAATGTGTGCTTTTATGAAAATTGCAATAGGGGGTATAAACCTCTAAAATGTATACTCATTTATTGTTTTATTGTGTCGCACTTCAAAGGCGTGTATATTTTCATTCATCCACGAAAGCTTTTCTCCGTCGAAGACAAAAACACTATTTCAAGTATTTTTATGATTGAGGTGATAGTTTCTTCCAGAAAATACTCAGGAGATGACTTATCTAAAAGACAGTTGAAATGTTCACTTCGGTCGTTAAGAATTCATTTATTACAGTAATATTTTCCACAATGACAATATGTTACTCCAAAACCCATAAGCAGGAAAGATTTTGTGGGATATGGAAAAGTTTGCTGTACTTATTCGTATATATTTTATTGAAATAGATGAGTACTACTATACATAAGTACGTAATGTACAAGTTATTTTGTAGTTTCACACTGATGATGATACAAAAACGTTATCGAAATATTGGAATAGTTTCGTAAGATACTAGACTGAAGTAGGTACAAAGAATACGAAGTATAGATACGTACCTTTTTCTATTTTTCTCGAGGATTTATTGATTAGATTCAAGAAATTTCAATTCTCATCATCAATACCCTACTCAGAAAATACAAATTTCCGGAATATCATACAAAATTGTCCATAGTTACAAATTCATTATTCGATTGATATTCTAAACCGCGGTTTTTCTCTCAATCCTTTACAGGATGGAAATATAAATTGAAACTGGCTCTCAATAAAGTTTTTACTTCAAAATACCTCGTTTCGAAGATTTATTCATAACCTTTTACGCTGAAGAATTGTTTGATTATATAAGTTCCAAAACATTTGTCTAGTAATTAAATTAGTGGAATTATATATCTATTATAAACTGAAATATAAAAAATCTGTAATGAATCATAGTCATATCATTTACGGTAAACATGAATTGTAAACATATCTATATTTGAAAACTAGATTGAGAAAACATTAAAATGATTGTGTCGAGGCAAATAATAACTGAAGAAACAACAACTGATATTGATAACATAATACTACAATTTGATGAAGTGAGGAAGCTTTTGAATGTATATAAAAAATATTTCACCACATTCATAACCACTTATTATTTGTTTAAAAAAGGAAGGAATCGTTTGAAACCAGATTAAGGAGTTTTTTATAGTTCATTGTGCGTTTCTTTCATTGCATTTTCACGGTCCATTTTGTTTGTCAATCATATTCACGATATATTAATTATAGTCCTGGGGAAATCAGAAATAATCGCTGTAACGTTTTGAATAAAATGTTGTTGTTTCTTTGTGCAATGTCCAATTGTCCAAGAAAATATAATGTAGACATAGAACAAATATAGCCAATAAATTAAAAAAAAAATTAGATAGGGAAAGACGTGAAATAAGGTGGAAGTTTTTCATTGACACTATATTGAAACTATATTTTGCCTAATTAAGATACACTGGGTTTGAAGAATATATCTACAAATGATTTTCAGCTACCTAATATGAATTTATCTGTGTTTAAATTGACATTTTGATATTCTATATCAGTCTACAAACCTATAGATGAATATAGAGCCTTCCATTTAAATTTGTATAGTCAGCAAAGAGCAAGAATTCGCAATCAAATTTTAGAATGGCTCGGCTCACAATTCGTCGGGTAAATTATGTATAGGCATTATCATCCAACTGACTAGGTACAAAATTTTAATATGAGAAACATGTTCATATGATTCTCTTCGATTTCAACATATACTTTTTATTGAAAATATGATAAATCACTTATTTTTTGCCTTGGATAATATACCTACCTAATTGATGCTAACATACCATGTTTGTTACACTTCAAACAAATAAAAGTCACCAGACAAGACCACCATTTTCTCAACAAACAGAACCCAATCCTACCCGAATTGGTGGGTAGGTAAAGTCATCACATAGTACCTAATTTTTGCAACATTGACGAAGTGTAATCACTTCACCATCGTAACGTAATGAAGCTGTAAAAGCAGTTATGAAAATCAATTTGAATATCAAGCCGAAAGGATACGGAACTGCTCGATTTTGCAAGTAAAATGCACAAAAAACATGTACAATTACTGATTCACACTTTCAAGTGGCCTGTAGGCACCATCTAGCGATGGCCGGCCTAATGCAAGTCAACCATTTTGTTTGCAATGCTCCAAGGAGCCGCTAGGTGCTCCAAAGGCAGCGCATGACCATTGGTCGGCCTATCAACTCCGCCTCCTTTCTGTTCCGTGCCCTCATCCCCTCTCCAATATTCCCACCGTTTCTGGCACGCTTCCCCTCGTTTGCCTTCCAGTGGGGAGTTTGGAGTTTCGGAGGGAGACAATAAACACATCGTTATGGTAAAGCTGTATTAGAGTTGTTTTATTTCACATAAAATTGTTAACTGTATCTCAATATTGATTTATGTATGTATTTATAATTTCAAATGTGCAATGCACAAGGTCGGACATGGAATATTCTTTTTATGGCGATCAGAATGAGTTTGTAATTTGTTTTTACGGATGTTGATTTTCATGGAGTTCTTGTTTTTATTTGGGGCTGTTGAATGTTTGTCCATACAATTGAACTGTGGAGAATAATGGGTCTAATGCTAATGTTTGCGAATTGACAGAGCAAAAATAACACAAGGGATTGTTTTTGTCGAACGCTCATAATACAGAAACAATGACAGTTGATAGAAAACAAAAGATTTTAATTTTTTATTGATTAGGAATGCTATTTGAGATCAAATACGTTATTAGCATCCGAAATATCTGAAACAACGAACATTTAATTGAGAAAAAAGTTATGACTTCTATTCTTTGGTGAGGTCATTATTTGTTTCATTACTTTAGTCAAGCCTGAATTCAGTTTCATGTTCAACTCTGATGAAACTGTTTATATGTGCTGCTGGGGAAGTGCTTTAGATTTGCAACCCAAGAAAATGAACACATTACAAAAGTATTTTTTTGAAAATAATTTCCAAAAATAAAGAAGAGTTGTCCAATAGAAAACTGTGGAACAAAAATATTTGATATACGACAACTTTAGTTTCATAAAATCATAATGTTTATCTATAAGTATAAATATTGTTGAAATGAAAACGTTTTGGCTTTCTACTGGCCAATCTTCTTATAAAAAATTGTGGGAATCTTCTAAAGGAAAGAAGAAAGCAATTAATTCCATGATAAACGATTTGCAAATATGAGACGATTTCATATGAAAGTAGTTGTTTCTAGAGACTTTGTTCTTTCAATTTGTGTCTGAAAGTTGATGACCTACACATATTTTCAACCGCGGTTTATTTTTTGTTAAATCACACATATCATACGACACGAAGAACTGATTGAACTTCATAAAAAACTAAATGCACTAAAAAAAATGACAGAAAAAATCTGAAAAGAAAGATAATTATTACCAATTCAGTCAGTCTAATGAAAAATAAAATAAAATAATTCATCCTCAGCATTGACAAAAAAATACGGTTTTTTTAAATGTAAAATTTTGATCATCACTAATTATTTTTTATACTTTTTGTGCTGTTATTTGTTATTTACACTGTTAAAATTCTCCAAAAAAGCGTTGAAGTTTTTACGCATTTTTTTCAAATAATAAAATCACGTTTTGTAAACTTACTACACGATCGATTCCAACTTTATTTGGAAAAACCATAAAACAGTTTTGAAATTTCAGTAAACTTACAGGCACTGAACATTTGTATTTTCATATTACAATACAAACTTTGTATTTCTGTGAAGCAAATTTGGTAATAAATGATTTCAAGATGCAGCATTTTAAATTAATTACCCAAGTCACTTCAGTTTAAGAAAATTATAAAAGATTCCAAATATGTTCCGGTAAATTATTCAAATCGTATTGGATATTGTATTGGCAACACACTGACTTTCCATTTAACTGATCGTTTGTTTTTAATACATTTGTAATTTTACAAAAATTTGTAACAGTGTATGTATAAAACTTACCATATACATGAGACTTCTGAAATTTTACACATTATCAATACTTACCCAACTTTTTCTTCCAATTCACTCTACCTTGTAATACTTACTTTTGTTTTCACTTTTTTCAAGTCATGAAGTGAAGCGTATGTGTTTTTACTATAATATTTATTATACGTAGATATTCATATTTGCCATTGAATCGAGCAAAACCACATTTTGTATACTAACATTAACTACATGCATAACCACGAGTTTTTTGGGTTTTTAATGATTGTTTAAAAATTACCTAATTTTCAAGAAACTGTCAAATCTTCATTCTGGAATTGGGGACTGAACATTATTATTTTAATTTTCTTAGACGATGAAGCTCTCAGTGTTAAAATCTCGTAACTTAAAATCTCGTAACGAAAAAGAAAAAAATAAGATAAGTACTCAGTAGTGCTAGAACACCTGAGAATGTTGTAAAAACCGAAACCTTGGTCGTATTATTATAGTCGTATAGATATTTAAAAAACATAACTATACTTTGGAAAATTCTTTTCCGGCAATCGTCCGGGAAGTGCCTACTCCTCCTGATCAATCCTAAAAAAATACAGGCCATAGCATTCATCCAATTTCAGCGATGTTATTTGCTGATGATTTTGGAAACATCACAAATTTAAAGAGACACGGAGGCTGGAAGTCTGTCAATGTCGCTGAAGGATATACAGACAATTCATTCACAAACAAAATTGAAATTGAAGAGACCATTCAAAAATTAAGTTTACCATTTTTCTGACTTTAACGAAGGGCATTCGAATATAGCAAGCATTTCAAACAATTGCTCGAATTTCCACATCAATATTGGAAAAAATGAGGATTAGAATATTTCTGTTTGAATTTCAATATTTACGTAATATAAATGAGAATTGAAATGTTCAAAATTTTGTCCTTCAAAGAATCATAATAAAAATATGTCTGATTTGTTATTCTACACGGTTATCGAAACAATAGTAAACGCAACATATCCGAAAACAGTTTTTTTTAACTCGCGAACTGTACTTCTCGTCCAAAAAATCAGTATTTTCCGAACATAAATTACTATTTATTATCTTCACTTCCAAAACACACAATTATTATTAATATGCATTATACATTGAACTCATTATATATGTATGTTATTCATTATTTGCGTGCGAATACCAGATGGTATTAAATGAATGAAAATAATAGGAATATACAACAAAATGCAATACATTCCTAATGATGAAACCCTATAACGAAATATCACTAGTTCAGAACCATGTTTGATTTTCAGATTCAAAAAACAATGTTATAAAAACTGTATGAAGTATGCCTACTATGCCTACTGATTGACAAGTGGGAAAATATCCTGCTATGTATCAGTATATATCTCACCTGTGTTGGTGGAAATAAAATAAACTGAACAACAGGATATGAATCTTGGTATGCCACAAAGATCTGTTCTTGGGCCAATATCATTTCCAATTCATCAAATAAATAATAATAATATTAAAAAGAATAATCGTCTTTATTTTTTCAAAAATATATAAAAAAACTAAATTAAGTAAATACACCAACAGAAAATTTTGTATAATAAAGAGCGAAGTTCAGTTCAGTTCCTGAATAAATTCAACAACTGAAGTGTTTTTCCACCTAACCTAACCTAACCTAACCTAACCTAACCCTCTCTATTGAATTTTCTACGACAAGTAAGTTTACAGAAGTAGGAGCAAAACGATGTGAAGTTCTGAAATCGACCCATTAGGAATTAAATACGGAGTTCCCCAGGGCACTGTTTCAGGGCCAATCCTCGTTATATTATATTTGAATGATATGGTACCCATTGATATTTCTGGAAAAATGGTCTCATATGCTGATGATGCAGTACTAATAATTGATGGAGCAACCTGGGAAGAAACGATATTGACACTATAGTAAATTGGCTTTATGATAGTTTACTCACAATAATTATTGATAAAACATTTTGTAGTAACAGTCATGGTTTTTCCAATGCACAAAGCATCAATATTCATTTAACCAGCAGAAATAAGGACATAATTTGAAAAAATCCAGTTCAGTAAAATATCTTGGAATACATATTGACCATAATCTCAATTGGAAAATACATATACAATATCTTTGTGAGAGACTCAGAGCCCTAATATATGTTTTTCGAACACTTAAAAATATACAATGATTTGCGCAGTATATATTTTTCGTTAGTTCAGTCACTCTTCCCGTATGGAAATCTAAGATGGGGTGGGGTCTATAGTACAACTGTGCAATTGCTCATGGTACTACAGAAACAATTTTTCAAAATTATCTATAATTTAAATTTTTGTTTCCCATCGGCACAAATATTCCAATATTGTGATCTGATGAATTTAAGATATCTTTATTTTAAACAATTATTATTATTTATATTTCATAATAGAAATAAGTTCGAAAATCATCAACATGGATATGAAACCCGATTCAAAGCGAGTAACCTAGATATACCGAAAATAAACAAAGCTATTGGACTAATATTAGTTACATATATTGGACCCAAATGATTCAATCTTGCTCCACATCATATAAAAACGGAATATGTGTTTAAGTTTTTCAAAATTTCAGTGATCAAATGAATCAAAAATGAAAATATAACATTATTGTGAACAAATTCTACTAAATTAATGTCTCATTTTTCATACATATTTTCCATCCCTACCTAGCATTTCGGTACTTTTAATTCGAGACGGTTTTGTATTTTATATTGTACATTCATATTTTTATACATTCACACATTTGAATTTTTACATTTTATATATTTTACATTATGTACACGTTTAGAAATTTTATACTTTTAGATTTTATATTCAATGTGTCTTTTTTATAGTATACTAAGAATAGTATTACTATTTATTTACAAATATAACCACTGAAATGTTTTTGCCCGAGTAACTCAAAATACAATATATCTTGACCATTTTCGAAGGAAAGAATTTCGATATTGATGTTTCGCAGACAAGTTTTCCAAAAAATTAAGTGAATCATCAATATCTATGTTTCCTCTGATGAAAATTAAATAATAAGACTCGATTTGTCAAACCTTTCCTCATATCTATATTAATCGTCATTTTTTTTATTGTATGCTTTTATAAATACATGTAATTCAGTGGTTAATAAACTACTACTACTATTACTACTACTACTTGAATTTTTGGAAGCCAGCTTTACGATAATTATATATGACCTAAATGCTGAGTTGTTATCTATTGACTTGGAAAAGTTTCTCAACGAGTTTAGTAGTTGATGTCGTAGTAATGCTCCTTTCTCAAATTCAGTGTCTCCTACAAATCAGTGTCTCTAACAATTATCTTCGGGAAGATATATAACAAATAGCATTTATATAATTGACTAAATTTATCCATTCAAAGGGGTGAAATATCTGGTCAAATATCTAGACTAAAATATGAAGTCATGGGATGATTTATAGGTAACTAGTTGTGGCAGCGTAAAATTTGGTTTGTCACATTAAGTTTCGTAGCAGAACATTTGCAACAAATAGTTACAATATTTTTATCAACCCAAAACTTCAAAACGGGCGGAAGCCAATCCACTTATTGAACGCCTATTGTTCCCCGTTGGAAATGAAAATTCTCTTTCTTTTTGCTTATTTACGCTAAACAAAGAACCTGCATATTTCAGGATTCGAGATTCCGTAGCTTCGGCTGTTTGGTAATATAAGAGCGGGCAATAGCTAGTGAGTGCCAACTGCACTAAGTAATGGATAGCTTCGAGAATCGAATTATGTTACCTATAAAGAAATTCGCAAAACTAAACAACAACGACGTCTGTCCTCACACTTCTGCCCACGTTCGGGTCGCGTTCTAGGCGATGGCGCTTCATTGCTTAGACCGTCCCTCTACCCCCGCGCATCTTCCCTCATCGTTGTACAGTAGACGCGACGCGCAATGGTTTACTGCGTTGCGTGAAGTCATTCACGTCGTGATAGCTGTTGAACGAAAATTGCAATGATACTGCCAAACTACTAGGGCTCATCCTTGACCGAAATTTATCATGGTATGCACAGATTCATGAACTGAGAAAGAAGCTATGTAAGGAGTATATTTGCTTTTCGACAGCTGAATAGAGTATTGTCTTTTGACGCCCTGAGAAGTTCATATTTTGCTTTCACATATGAATTATGGCATAGTTTCGTGGGATAATTCCTCTCACTCCATTAAAATCTTCAGATTTCAGAAGGAAACAAGTCAGAATATCGATGAATGTCAATTATAGAGATCACTGTAAGCCGCTTTTCAAAAAAAATGGGCATACTACCACTACCATCGGTATTCATCTATAGTCAATTACTTGAAATCCATAAAAATGAATCAATGTATTCACACAAGGTCTTTTAAAAATTCATTGAATATCAATCTCTACAAACTTTCAAAAATTGAATGTTATTGTAATGTTCAAAATTATCTTTCATTTTATTCACAATTTATGATTCAGCATTTTTAACTTGTGACTAGGTTTTTTATATTATGACCAAAATCACAATTGTAAATTGTAGCCTGATTTATAATCTGTATACAAACTTTCACATTCATAATATTAGTATAGATGTTTGTACAGATTCAAACAAAGCATACCTACAAATCAACTGAGAACGATTCCATTGCTCAGCTTTTTTATGTGGGGTGATCATAAGAATCGCCAGTGATCATGAGAATCGCCAGTTTTCCTACAGAAAAGGATAATATAACTGTTATTACAATGGAATATGAATTCTCGCTAATTAATGCCTGCCTTATATTGAAATTTATCCAATTTGTCACAACAACAATGTAGAGCTTTTGCTGGAGGTGGATAGATATTATTGAATATCTATCAAAAGTTTATGAATGCTTTTTTCATGGTTTTATAATTATGATGAATTTTGTGCTCGTCTAAAATGACCATTATCGAAGCAATTTGGTAAACTTCTGTCACAAACTGAGACGAATGTAGTTTAAAGTTTCAATGTTTACGGTAACCGTTCTGAAATACTTGAATTTTAACCAAATTTCTACTGCAAGCGGAGGTTATTTATACGGTAACAATTATAATTATAAACACATTTTTAGCCGGTAACTTTCACGAAACAAATCACTTAAAATTTTTCACATATCATCATGAATTGTGACAAATCGTAGGACCACGAACTGATAATATTTTCAGACGAAACATTTGTAAATTGAATGTAAACCTTTGAATTCCAGTTGTATAACTAATTTAAAAGCTTATTGTGAATAAAGAATAGGCACTTCGATGTGTATGTGACTAGTATATGAATTTTAACTAACAGTCCCCATTATATGTTCACTACACTTTTCTGAAATGAATGTTTGTGGCCAAACATGAAAGAAAATTCCTCCAACTTCCCTTCGTTCGGTTTCATGTCAATCGATTACTAATGAATATAATGCTTGTAATGATCTAATGAGACTAAGCACTGAATATTATATTATAGAATAATGAATAGTTGGGTTATTGTTATGCAAGTTCAGTCTAGACAATTGAAAATTTTAATTATGAGCGAAGTAATTTCTGGTATTAACACATCACAGGTAATTCACAATATTTCATGAATAGGAATATCTTTATAATGGTGTGAGGATAAGTGATAATTGAAGAGTGAGCATTGATCGCTCAGCTGAATATTTATTTACCATTACAGTTTGAAGCCAGATTTTTATATTGTTTCGAACACGGAAAAGTAATAATATTTATTTTTTTCGATTGATTTTTTTCAGTTTGCCTATTGATACACTCCGGCAGATTTTCTATTGATTTAGCTTTTATTTTTTCACATTGTGTAAGGTTATAAACCTAAAAAACACTATAAAATTTTAGGCCTTCCACAAAAAATGTCGTTTAAAGAATATGATATGCAAATGTTGAATTAGTTACTTCAATACAAAAACTATTCCTATGATTTTTTATTCCTTCGAAAGAAGTTCTTTTGGTTTGTCCGATATAGAATTCTGGACAAAAACCACAAGTCAATAAAATTAGAGTTACATTATGCTTAGTATCATTCTTTGAAACTGGTTTGGAGCTCGTTTCTGCATTTTTTCAACATTCAAGTAGCAATCTCACATGGAAATGTGTTTTTTGAATACGTTATAATGGATTTTCTTCAAATATTGGTAAGGTCTATCATACATTTGAATTGAATACATTGTGTTTGACAAAGTTGAATAGATATACCTATTGGTTTCGCGAATGGAATTCAAAAATGATAATTTGAAGAACGATTCTCTTGCATGTTTTTTATAATTTCATACAACAGTTTCTTCACAAATAATAACAATAAAAATTATAGTTTCAATGATATTTTCTGTTCAATTCGGCTGTTACTTGATGAAGATCCATATTAATTTCATAAACTACAATTAGTAGAACAACAAACATAATTTTTCAATTTCTCACAAACCTTCCCATACAGACATTACTATTCAATACGATTCTACCCATCCATGTCAATGCAAAATAGTATCTTGTAATAGCATGATTCACAGGCAAGTCAATGTTCTTCGTCCGATAGATAATTTCAATGAATATTACTGGAGTTTTTTCCCAATACCAAACCGTTATTTTTACACCTCGACCCGTGTTTTGATCACCTCACCAAGTGATCATCTTCAAGAGAAAGATCAAATTAGTTCTATGAATCAATCATGAATATCAATCTAGTTTGATCTTCCTCCTGAAGCTGATCACTTGGTGATCGAAACACTTGTCGAGGTGTTAAAATAACGGTTCAGTGTTAGAAAAAACTCCAGTAATATTCATTACTACACCCATGAAGAACTCAATATCAACAAGGAATTTGCAGTGAACAACGGATTCAAAGCTTAATCAATAGACAAAATACTTTCGGAAAGATTCTATGCAAAAGCGATTTGGGGCGTTTTTCCTTTTGATGAGTTAAATCATCAAAATTATGGAGCTTCATCATACTTTGAACAAACAACCAAAACACTGGCTTCATATTTGAGTTTCCAAGATATTAAAAGGGCATATAGAACAGGTAACATGTTGGGAAATTTTGTTAAAATTGATAAAGACAAAACATCCAAATTCCAGAAATCCGGAGACTCAAATCAAAGTGTGGAACTCATCCTGAGGTATATATTGGTCAAACTGACAGAATATTTAGGAATCGTATCCAGGAACATCATATGAGCTATGTAAATAAAAAAACAAGTTCAACATATTCAACTTTCAGAAGAAAATAATATCTGTAACGAGGATTTTGAAATTTCACGTATAGAAAATAAATTTTAAAGCTGAATCATCTGAAAGCAATGGAAATTAATAAACCTAAAAATTTAAACATTATCGATGAAGAATTATTATTAATGAAGAATTGATATGATCTAAGTAATTATAATCGAGAATGTACTTTAGGTATATAAAAGTTGAGTAGACATTTTAGCTAATTACGATCGAGTAAAGTACCTGATTAAGTAGTATCAATTGTATTTACGTGGGGTATATCATTATAAGAGTAAAAGTGAACTTTTAGTAAGTTATTAACTGCTAAAAAGCTAATGTGTCAGCAAAACAAGTGATACTTTTCAAAAATGAAGTTTTTAGAGATCAAATCGTAAGGTGAAGTTTATGAAATCAATTTGATATGTTGGATGTAATCAGAAAACCTGTTATAAAATTGATACACATATTGATGTGAAAAAGTTTATCACTGTATCAGTATGATAAAGTGAAGTGGTGGTGAAGTGAACGATGTTGTCTTGTTTGTCTCCCTTCAGATTAGTTTTGTTTGATGAATATTTCAATGAAGTTTCGAGGCTTAAACTCCTTTAGATATTTATCCTAATACTCGTCTTCATAGAAAACTTCAAAAGAGTGTACCTACAGATTTACTTCATTGCATCATTTCCATTTATTTCTTTTCCTGAAAGGTGATTCAGTTTTGTTCTCCTTCATGAGCTTATCCAGTGGCCCATTATGAAAATTATATTGGAGTGTATGCCTTTGCTTTTTTGAGGCCATCAGTTCCGCTATTATCTGATAATACTCCAAAAATGATATAATTAAAAACTAAAAATACTTTTTACTTGAAAAAATATTATTGGACGAATATTATCAACAACATATCGCTATCGAGCCTGTGTCTACCAAGTAACCTCATTTTGACAATGCATGGACTCAAACTTATAATTTTCACATTGTGCATAATCGTGTTTATATCAAGTCGCATAAATTATATGAGCATTACTACTATTTGATAGCAACTTGACATGGTTGTACAATATTCTGGAAAATAAAAAGTCGCAATTATGAATTCCATATCGTATCCGTCTTCAGACATTTTTCTAGAAGTCAGTGAGTTAATTGTGAGTTTAACTTTTATAGTCAAGTGAAAATTGAAGTAACACATACATCTATTGCAAGTTTTGGATTTTTACGTTAACAGAAAGTTATAATTCGAAGAAGTAATAACTTGAACCAATCAAAGCTGAACTATTTAATAATGAAATTGTTTAAATTGAGAAATGCTCAAATTACTTGAATTTTATGTATATTAATATGCTAATATGAGAAAAGGTTATTCAATAATTGAATCTTAAAGATAGAACACACTCAGTGTGCTTGAATGGTATCACGTCAGAACCAGTAACAATGAAATACGGGGTGCCGCAGGGCTCTGTGCCGGGACCCTTTCTAATTGTCATTTACGTAAACGACTTATTTTATCATTCAGTTCAAGTCAAAATATGCTTTATTTTCTGAAGATTAACATCTCATTGACAAAGCTTTGTTAAAATAATTCGAAAAACAAATTCACAGATATTAGCTGTCGCTACTTGTCAAGTTATAATTATTCGAGTAATGTTCTCGAAAACTATACATTATGAAATAATATGCATTGGCAGGTAGTTGTTGAATGAAATTTCAGGTAGTTATTGAACATACGTACAAATAACAAAAAATAAGAAAAACAATCAGTATTCACATATCACAATAGATAACGAATATAACCAATAAGAGTTTACTTGGAAAGTTTTCAATATTAATTACATAAAACGAGTCAGCCACAAGTCGAATCAAAAAGTATCTTGATAGTACTCTGATGAATTATAATAGGCTCCCTCACAAAAAAATCTTTTAAAACTTCCCTAAAGTTTACGTTATTGCATGCAAATTTCAGATTTGATGGTAGGTGATTGAACATTTTCAACCCAGTGAAAGAGTCTTTAATGAGGGAATATTTTGGAATGGGCAAATTAAAGTCGTTTCTTTGTCGAGTGGCGTTTGTGTTGATTGAAAATCGATTTTGATGTTTTGCTATGAGACATATAGTTTCAATAATAAAAATAGATATTACAGTGGGTATTTTGTTTTCCTTAAACAGGTCCGTATTTGAGATGTCACGGAATATGCAATTGATGACATCGTCAACAATTTGAATTACAGGAAATTCAGTAAAAGTTTTTGAACTATTAATTCCCGGAGTTTCAAGAGATGAGTTATGAAAAACTGATAATAGTCCAACTCCCATTCTTCCTATATCATCGTAAATCACTAAAAAAGTTATAAACACTACATTATCAGACTAATTGAATAGTACTGTTGGGTAGAACTGGTCGATCCTTGATGAAAATCCATATTAAAACTCATTGATACAGCGTTATTAACGCTTGAGAAAGCTAGTGTATAGCGAAATACGTGTCACGGTTTGTGGAAATTTTTTTATAGTGAAAATCATACAATAAACTGTATTAACGAGTTTCAATATTGTAGATTGGAAAGGGGAAATTGAAATATTTTTTATCATAGTTCCAAAAATATTTATCAGAAAAATAATGAACATTGAAAGTTAATAACGAAAATATGCTGAGTGAGTAAGTGCGGTCCTGACAACTGATGAAAAGACTGTTTATCATGTTTTTAGTTGTTACTAGAAGGATTCACTGGTGGAAATGGAGGGTATTACAAGAAAGGATGAAGGTATGAAAAATCGCACTGAAAGATCAATTTCATTTTAGTCACGGAAGCGATAACAAATCTGAGAAAGTGAAGTAAACCAATGAAATATCAGGGTTATAAAGATGTATTTTGTTATTTCCATTGATTTCTCCTGGAACATTTCTAGATGGTGGAAGGTAAAAAGTATCGAAAACAATTCATAAAAACGAAAATTAATTTTTTTCAGTATTTGATTATTGTGGTCATTCAACAAATATGCCACATATTTAAATAAATCATAATCCAAACATCATCAAGTGTAAAGTTTTGGTTATAGTGCATTTGAGGCTACTATAAAAGAGATGATGATATGTAACAAAAAAAAAAGGATTCGATCGACATAAGTTCATATAAAATGAAACAAAAAAGTTATGTAAAAGTGAGAAGCAGAAACATTTTGAGTTCTGAACCTTCGATTATATGAAGAATGAATGAATTTGGATCGTAAGAAAAAGCAGATTAACCTATCAAAAATAGAATTACCAGGATAACTCCTAATGAATGTCACCTAATGACAATTCATTACTTCTCTTTTGGTATAGAATTTCTTCGTTACTAGGGACATATTTGGAATTTTAGAATCATGTAACTCCTGACATCCTGACTTTGAAGAGATCTTTGACTTATACTCCTCTCAATCGTAGTCCTTCAGGTTTGTAGGTCTCCTAACCTACTTTCTGGATCGTTGATTTTTAGTTCGTTCAATTTCCAAGTTTTTTCTTTTTTTTTTTACAAATCTCATTCTTCTTCAGAGCTTCTAGATAGCTATATCAATGATACTTTGTAACCCCATCGACAGTGGTGATATATCTCCAACCTCCTGTACTTTCTATGCTCGCTACTTTGTAGGTATCGCTAGGTAATATAACTTCATATTTCAGTATTTACCTTTTAATTTTACCTCTTACTCATTCTCAGACGTGTTTTGGTTTTTTCACTCATCGGTATTTTTATCCGTGATTTCCAATAATCTTACTTTTTCGAATTCCGGAAGGATCCAAATGAAATTTTGAACTTTCTTGTATTTTCAGTTGATGCTACATTCAGAATCGTTCTTTTTGTTATTATTTTTTCTCCTGCCTGCTCTTCTTTTACTGTATTCATTATTGTTGTGATCAATTTGTCCAATGGCCTGCAGTAACCTTCTTACAGTTAGGGTATATTTAATATTCAATCTTCCACTGAATGATTTCCATTATTTTATTTTGGAATATCTTAGTTATCAACACAATCTTGAAATTAATTCAAGTTTTCTGTGTCTCTCTCTGAATACACCCCTCAATCGTCATTAACTCAAACTTACTAGAGTGGTATTGTGCTTGCACCTCTGTTGTCTTCTGAGACCCACAATGAACTGGATGTAGTTTGATAAAGCCAGAACCCAAAAATAAAGTAGTCGTGATGGGATATAAGATAGCACTGTTCCGATACGCTAAGGTGTCATCAGTGGTGTTGAGTTGAACTATGAATGCATTGCTGGACTCAACTGTCCTTGATGGACAAACCTATGAAAGTGAAGATGAAAATATAGCCTCTCACTTTACGAAGACGTCATCTAGAAATCGACAGAAACCTCAATCCACAATCCAAATGGACCTGTATCGCTTGAACTCGACACGGCCGAACTAGATTCGTCCTGTCTTTCACAGTATGGTATGTGGATAAAACCAGAGTCAGAAGTCAAAAATCGAAGCATTTGTGAGCGAACACCATTATTACCATCATAATATACATCGAACTGCCATGATCGATTAGTCCGGTTAACTCTACACTATTTACTTTTACTTTTCTGTACGAGTTTTTCACTAACTCATTTTCATTTTCAGTTCTGTTATTTTTCACCCCATTAACTTTTTGAACAGTTACATCTTTATGTTCCTCTAGATCCCATTCCACCATAACTGCCCTTGAAGTGATTCTCAGAGTTGTTTTGCATATTGAGACAACCCTTTTCTAAATGAGTTTTGTCTTGACAAATGTGATATTCTTTCATATCTATATCATACTAGTCAATCAATGGCTTGTCATGAAAGATTGAATGGACAAACTTAAATATCTGCGCATAATGATCTGATATATGAATTGAAGGGGTTATATTTTTTAGGAGTGATTAATTTTTG
>WOGN01000531.1:0-24024 GCA_015342105.1 Leptinotarsa texana
TAGTAACTGTTGAAGAAGAAGGAAAGAAACCAGAGACGACAGTGGTAGTTGAAACATCTGAAGTACCCGAAAAGAAATTTTCAGAAGAACCCACATTAACAGTTCAGGAATTGCCTGAAGAAATTCAAGTTTCTGAAGTGATCAGAGATGGAAAAACAAAGAAACGAATTACCAAAAAACGTGTGATCAAGAAAGAAAAAGATGGAAAGCAGGAAAAAACAGAAATAGTAACTGTTGAAGAAGAAGGAAAGAAACCAGAGACGACAGTGGTAGTTGAAACATCTGAAGTACCCGAAAAGAAATTTTCAGAAGAACCCACATTTACAGTTCAGGAATTGCCTGAAGAAATTCAAGTTTCTGAAGTGATAAGAGATGAAGAGACAAAAAAACGAGTTACGAAAAAACGTGTGATCAAGAAAGAAAAAGATAGAATGCAGATTGAAGAAAAAGATAATAACCAAGAAACGATACAAACTATTGAAGAATATAAGGATATATCACAGGAAAAGGAGAGAAAGGAACATGAGAATATCTTGTTCGTTCCAACTTTGGCGGAAACTCAGGTTGTAACACAGGGAGATGTCTTGAATTTACTGAAAATGGAAATGATTAGAAAGGTATTGTCACATCCTCTACCTGAATTGCCCATAACAATGAATATTCCTATTGGAAAGTGCACTGTTGTGCTTGAATTTCCGCAGATTATCGAGTCATCATTGACATCCGATGGAAAGAAAAAAACTATAATAAAACGTACTCTAAAAAGGCCCAACGGTGACAAAAATGAAATAATCAGTATTATTAGCACCGAAGTTGAAGGTGAAGAACCTACCAGAAATCTAATCATAGAAGAAACTAGGGAGAAAATTAATGAAACTCCAATTGCATCTCTGATCGAATTACCAGAAGACCTCGACGTTATTGAAATCAGTACTTTAGGTGAAACTCCTGTGAAAAAAATATCGAAGAAGAGAACATTCCTCAAAAAAGTTGGGCCAAAAGTAGAAATCACTGAAGTTATCACAATTCTGGAAGATAATAAGGAACCTCTGGAGATAATCAATATACACGAGTATGAAGATGAACATAAACCTACAGAAAACTTGGACAAGAAAGCTATCCCAAAAAAGAGAAATCAAAGAGAAGCGAAGGTTATTGAAGTAAAACCAAGTCATGCGTTAATTGAAGATGTAACTCAAGTGAAATTGAAGAAGCCAAAATCTCAAAAACCGAAACAAGTCAAAATGAAATTCCCAAAAGTACGTTTAATGAGTCGAATTCGCTTCATTTCATTTCCGATCGAATCTGAAAAAAAGCAAAGTCTTGTCCTAACTGTACTTCCTCCCTATAACAAGGACCATGGTATTTTGTCACGTAACGTTGAAGAGGCGAAAACATTGCCAAAAAAGAAATACAAAAAGTTCCAAGATATCGAAATCGATCAACCTGAACTCGAAAAACTAGAAACAATGGATAAAGTTGGTCACACTAAAGATCATGATATTATTGACGAAGAGAAACATAAAAAATTAACCAAAGAATTGTCGGAGACTACTGAAAAACCACTAAATATCATAATTGGTCAGGGAAAACTTTCAGATTCACCAGAGAGAGATGAAGTAATATCTTTGAAGTCAGTTCCGAGAAAAATAATTGGAGATACAGAACCTCTGCTCAAAAAAGTTCCAGAAAGTACTGAAGAACAATCCGATACACCAAGAAGAGAACATACAGACGAGATTGAAAAAATTGACTTCTCGCCTTATGACATCGATCGAGAAGATGTCACTTTGGAGGAGTATGAAAAACCAGAATTGAAGACGAAAGATATTCCGAGGAAAACTACCCCAGGAAAATACGTCAAGAAACCAAAGGCTAAACTTAATGAAGAAATCGAGCATAGAGAATTGATTCCAGGAATTCCAAAAGAAATATCTCAACCGGACGATACCGAGATTTCAAGAAAAATCAAACGTAAAGATTTGCCCGAAGAATCTCCTGGAAGTATCAAGTTGAAACCTTTCAAAAAACGATCTGAAGACAAACCTTCTTACAAAGTGCAAGAGGCAGAAAGTGTTCCAATCAAGATCGGATGGGTGGTGTACGAGATGCCAGAAGAAGTAAGAGAATCTCAAGAGATTACTCCCGAAGGTCTTTTAGCAACAAAAACTCTCAAAAAGCGGGTGATAAAAAAGAAACGGGGTCCAAACAGTGAAGTTACTACAATAGAAACCCTAACGACAGATAATTCTGAACCAGTGATCACCGTCAAAACCGAAAGTGTAGCTGAGGACTTTGAAATTCCTCTTGAGGTCGCAGAGATAATTGAGCTCCCGGAAACGACAGACGAAATAGTTGAGTATAGCAAAACTGGAAAAAGAATTGTAAAGAAAGTCAAGAAACGAGTCTTCAGGAAGCCTGTCGATGTTGGCTGTGAAGTCACTGAAATCCTAACGCTCAGTGAAGAAGGAAAGGAACCATTCGTTTTGGTCAACACTTACTTGGCCGATAGTGAAGATTATCACGGCGAAGGCGACATGGGCACGCTGCAAATGGAAACTCCAAGTAATGCAACATCAGTTACACCAACCATAACAACACAAAATGCCACAAAAATAATAACAGAAGTGTACACATTAGAAAAAACACAGGAAACAGGTAAGATACTTACAAGTAAAATTTTTGTTTTACTCACTCTAATCGTTTTTTCAACATTTTAGGATCCAAACTTCCTAAGGTAGGAAAAGCGAAAGGAACTTTGGTACACGATATACTGGAGTCTGTCATGATAGAAGAGGTTCAAACGCAGAAACCAATCGAAAAACTGTCCGGACAGGAACCAGTATTAGAAGGTAAGGAAAAAAATGCTTCTACTCCCCTCAGGGGGACTTTTCTCTAAGAGTTACTATCAGTTGATTAGCGTTTCTCTTTACTCTTCTTGTTAAAGATGTGGGGCTGAATATTTTAAATATTTTAGAGAAACCATTACTGAAATTTAAAAAAAATAATTCATTATCTGAAAAGTACAAATGAGTTCATTCCATTTGAAAAATATAGACAACTATCATGAAAGTAGCTGTTTCACGAGAACTTTCTTCCAGTTTGTGTCTGAATGAACGTTACTTCTTTGCATGATCTACACATCCATATATAGAGTTACTTATTTTCAAATGATTACTTCCTTCCTTTCTTTGGAAGATTCCCAGATCTCTTTTTTTGTATCAAGATGGAGTAGTAGAAAGCCAAAAACTTTCCCAAAAATTAATCACTCCTAAAAATATAACCTCTTCAATTCCAATAATTCTACTTATGTGAAAATGACACAAGAGTTTTTCATATGAAAAATTTCTGTGACGTCAATCGTTGTTGAATGTGTTGAATCAACTTCGTTTTTTCCTTTACCATAAAATTTAGCTCTCCTCCAACTGTACAACTTTTCCCGAAATATTCTAATTATAAGAAAATTATTCAAATATACTTTTTGTATAACGAAGATAAATAGGGTTGAATCAACTTTTTCAAATCTTGCTTTTCTCCAACTTTACAACTTTTCCCGAAATAAACTAGTTATAGAAAAATTATTGAAACATTATATTTTTGTATAACATTTTAAGATAAAAAATTATCAAATATACTCACTGATATGAACACATTGATATTTACTAATGAAATTTCACTATGTTAGACCATTTTCTCTTCTCAAACGAGAAAAGGTTCTATGAGCTTTTTCGATATTTTCAGTTTATATTTACAATTCATCTATCTTCGATTTCTGTCAAATTATTTTAATCAAAATCCACGTTTATGAAAAAATGCTGTAGTTTCGATTCCACTAATTAGTAGTTTCGGGGTTATCACCGATATTCAACAATATTGCTTGCCCTATTGAACTTTACTCACTTTATAAAAAAGAAATTAGCTGAAAAATAACAAAAATTATGTCAAGCAAAAAAGAATTGAAATTACAATAAAATAAAATAGAAGCAACAACCAAAAAATACAAAAAGAAGAACTATTACGAGATGAAATCAAAAAATTATTAACAAGAAATGAAAATTTGAAAGATTTCAAACCAGGTTACTACCAGAATGTTCAAATCCACTATCGTCTTCGGATGATAATTGAACTGATTCCTCCGAAATCTGACTATTTATAGGTCATTCGAGTGCTTTCACGGTTTTAGCGGAAGCTGACCGTTTGGCGGGAGTTGGTCGTGTTCCACTTGATTAGAGGTTTCCATATGTTGCGTATCTCTACGCTAGCTTGGCTAAATGCGTTGTTGGATAACATATATGCGGCTTCTTTGAATTTTCTCCTAAACCAGTGTTCCTCCTTGTCCATAGGCTCAAGCTGGAATCTTTTAATTTTTCGTTTTTCATTTTTTTTTTAATAATTTTTTAATTTCATCTCGTGTTGATAGTTCTCTTTTTGTATTATTTGGTTATTGCTTGTATTTTATTTCATTGTAATGTTTTTTGCTCAATTTATTTGTTATTTTTCAGCTAATCTCTTTTTTATTTTTTTTTTTATTTTTCACAGATTCTTTGAGGAATTTCAAATCAATTTATATCATAGTAGACAATGGAAGTCCGAACTAATGAAATACACCATAAAATTTATTTATGGTCAACACTTCCCGAGAGAAGCAACAGAAATACATGACATTAGAGTTCTGGGTGCCCTTTGAGATTCAAAATAGGAAATCATAGCATTGACATGGAACATTGTTAATTTTTTTTATTTACTGTGTAAAAATAAGTTCAGATTCGAATTGTGAAAATATTAAAGTATTTTGTGCGACAGATAATTCATAAGTCTAAATTGAATCACGTTTATGAACATTTAACACATCCCAAACTGATTACAGTTTTGAGAATTATATTCTTATCAATTTCAGTAAGGGGAATATAACTGAATATTAATTTTCAGAAGCTGCATCATACATTGAGGAACTTCCCGAAGATGTTCAAATAATAGAAACTTTGGAAGAAGGTGTTCCCAAAAAGACTACTATAAAGAAGCGTGTAATCAGAAGGCGTAAAGGATCCAAGCAAGAATCGACGGCAATCACAACTGTCGAAAAAGAAGGAGAAATTCCTTATTCAACAGTAGCAATAGAAGAAGTCGAATTGCCTAAAGAAATGTCAATCGCTCCAGTTTTAGTAGAGGAACTACCAGAAGAAGTAACAGTTACGCAGGTTCAAACTAATGAAGGCCCCAAAAAGAAAACCGTTCGAAGAAAGAAATTCGTAAAGAGAAAGGGAAGCACTCAAGAGATTACTGAAATGGTAACCACAGAAGAAGAAGGAAAAGAACCTCAATCTACGGTAACCATTCACGAAACTGAAGTTTCCGAAGATGTTGCACAATTCGAAGAACCAAGTCTAGTGGAGGAATTCCCAGAAGAAGTAACAGTGACCCAGGTCAACACTGAAGAGGGTCCCAAAAAGAAAATTATAAAGAAGAAAGTTATTAAGAAACAAACAGGGCACAAACAAGAAGCCACTGAAATATTAACTGTTGAAGAAGAGGGCAAAGAGCCACAGACATCGATTCAGGTTCATGAAATAGAAGAGCTCCCTGAAGAAATACAAGTTATAGAAACTATTGAAGATGGAGTTGCGAAGAAGACAATAGTGAAGAGACGAACAATAAAAAAACAAAAAGGGGAAAAACAACAATCCACCGAAATAGTAACCATCGAAGAGGAAGGAAAGAAACCACAATCCACTGTTATCATTGAAGAAATTGACAATACGGAAGAAGTTCCTAGGGAGGCACCCATTATTAAAAAGGATGATATCAAAAAACGAATGGTCACAAAGAAAATCATAAAACAAAAGGGTAGCAAGCAAGAAGAAACCAAAATCCATACGGTTGAAGAAGAGGGCAGAGAACCACAAACTACTGTGACCGTTGAGGAAATAGAGCTACCAGATGAACACACATCGACTTTCATCGAAGAACTTCCTGAGGAGGTACAAGTTGTAGAAACTTCTGAACAAGGTATTCCTAAGAAAACAACGATAAGAAAGCGTATCATCAAAAAACACCGGAAGGGTAAACAAGAATTGACAGAAATTGTAACAATAGAGGAAGAAGGAAAAAAACCTCAGTCTACAGTAACCATTCAAGAAATCGAAATTCCGGAAGAAAGAGTAAAGAAAATCCCAGAGTTGAGAAAACCAGAAAAGCCTATCATAACTGAGGAGTTGCCAGAACAGATAACAGTTACGGAAGTTCAGACTGAAGAAGGCCCTAAACAACGGGTTGTAAAAAAGAAAGTGATCAAAAAGCAAGAGGGCAATAAACAACAATCCAGAGAAATCGTCACAGTTGAAGAGGATGGCGAGATGCCACAAACTAGAGTAATCGTACAAGAACTCGAAGAACTTCCCGAAGAGGTCCAGGTACTTGAAACTTTGGAACACGGTGTCCCGAAGAAAACTACAATAAGAAAACGGGTAATAAAAAGGACGAAGGGTGATAAACTGGAATCCGCTGAGATACTGACGATAGAAGAAGAGGGAAAGAAACCTATGTCTACGGTGACAATTGAAGAAATTGATAATCTTGAAGAAAAAATTGAAGATATTCCTGAAAGTTTACCTAAAGTGCGAAAAATCAAACAAAAATTGCCGGAACAAGTAACTGTGACCAAAGTTGAATCGTTTTTGGAGGAACTACCAGAAGAAATTCAGATAATAGAGACAATAAAGGACGATGTTCCTAAAAAAGTTACCATCAAAAAGAGGGTACTAAGGAAACAGGAAGGCAGAAAACAAGAATCCACCGAAATACTAACAGTTGAAGAAGAAGGAAAAGAACCTCAAACTAGTGTTATCATTCAAGAAACTGAAATACCAGAAGACGTACAAATTCCAATATCTGAAGGAATCACTCTTGTAGAAGAGTTGCCAGAAGAAGTTACAGTAAGAGAAATAGTTACTGAAGAAGGGCCCAAGAAGCAAACCATTAGGAAGAGGACTATACGAAAACAGAAAGGAAGCAAACAAGAGGCTACTGAAATTCTCATCGTTGAAGAAGAGGGAAAAGAACCTCATACCACTGTGACGGTACTTGAAATAGAAAAACCAAAACCAGAGGAGACAGAGGAGAGAGTAGAAACGCAAGAAGAACCAAGGAAACCAACCATGAAGAAAAAACCGAAACGTAAAGTAAAACCCGAAAAAGACGAACCAAAACTTATTACAGATGATAATATACTGTTTATACCAACTCTGGCTGAAAAAAAGGAGCAGTCGGAGGATGTTATAGATTTGGTACAAATAGAGCTCCTGAAAAAAGCCTTGGCATTACCTACACCAATAACTAGCAAAAAAGAAGAAGAATATATACCCCAGTATGCAGAAGAACTGCCAGAGTATGTCCAGATCATCGAGTCGCAAACTGAAGATGGTGAACCAGAAGAAATTGTAGTACGGAAAAGGATAATTAAGAAGCGAAAAGGGCAAAAAGAAGAAGTTACGGAAATTCGCACAGTTGAAAGAGAAGGCAAAAAACCAGAAACAACTGTAGTCACAGAGGAAATAGACATCACAGAATCTCATATACGTGAAGAAATACCATCTGTAACGCTTGTAGAAGAGGTACCAGAAGAGATAGAAATTATTGAGAAACCAACGGAAAGAGGGCCAAAAACAGTGATAATACGGAAAAAGGTAATCAAGAAACGCAGAGGAAGCAAACAAGAAAATACTGAAATAGTAACTCGAGAAGAGGAAGGCGAACTTCCGCAAACGTCTGTAGTTATTGAGGAAATTGATGTCAGTGAAAATGAGCTACAGAAAGAAGAACCAATTTACATAGAAGAACTACCAGAAGATATCAAACTTATTGAGGAAATCACTCCAAAGGGTCCGAAACAGAAAAAAGTGAAGCAAAGAATAATCAAGAAACGGAGAGGAAGCAAGCAAGAAACCACCACTATATGCACTGTGGAAGAAGAAGGTAGAGAACCTGAGACCTCAGTAGTAATAGAGGAAGTAGATGTACCTATCATTGAAAAAATGTCAATAAAAATACCCGAAATAATCGTTGAAGAGCTACCTACCGAAATACGAGTCTTCGAAGAGCCAGACAAAAACGGCAAACCAACCAAAAAAGTTGTTGAAAAACGAACTATGAAAAAGCGCAAGGACAAAGGTGGAGAAATAATAAAAATCGTCACAGTGGCAGAAGAAAACAAACAACCAGAAAGCTCGGTAACAATAGAAGAAATTGATGATGAAAATTTCTTCATAGAAATTCCATCAACAGAGCCAGTTTACATCGAGGAACTACCTGAAGAGGTGAAGATCATTGAACATGTTCCTAAAGAGGGAAGTCCAACAAAACAGGTGATCAAAAAGAAAGTAATCAAAAAGAGACAAGGCAAAAAGGAAAAATCAACGGAAATTTTGACAGTTCAGGAAGAAGGTAAACTGCCGAAAACGACAGTTGTTGTAGAGGAGCGAGAAATTCCTTCAGATGTACTTGAAGAAATACCATCACACAAGAGTTTTATTCCTGTTTACATAGAAGAGTTGCCTGAGGAAATAACAATAACGGAGTCGAATGTTCTAGAAGGACAACCCGAACGTATAATCAGGAAGCGAACTTTCAAGAAACCGAAAGGAAACACTGATGAGATAATACAGATTATTACTGTTGAAGAAGAGGGTAAAAAGCCAGAAACAAGTGTGGTTATTGAAACCGAGTCAATAGCAGAGAAACCTAAAATTAAGAAAATGAAGAAGAAAAAGACGAAGGGCAAGCCTGAGCTTCCAGATGACGAAACTATTGAATCTGAAAAACCTATAAAGGAAGAAGTGGAGAAGAAAGAAAAACTAAGACGGGAGATATCTGTTTTGATGCCGATTGAGCGAAAAGAAATCAAGCCTCAGAAAGTGAAAATTGTAGACAGTAAGTCCGTACCTAATCTAGCTGAAGTCAAACTTCGTAAGCTGAAGATACCTCAGAAAAAAGAGGATCATGTGAAATTACCCAAATTTTTACTGAAAAGTCGAATTAAATTCATAGATTTTCCCCCTCTGAACGAGAAAGAAAAATTGCCCAGGATTTCGTTCCTCGAACCCGTGTACAGAGATAATGGAGTACTCTCGAGGAATGTACAAGAAGCCCAAAAAGTACCCAAAACCAAGAAACGTCGATTGAAAGACAAAGATCTTAAATTGCCGGATCTGGAAAAATTAGATCTTGAACTAGAAGAACTGAAAAAAAACAGACTGGAAAAAGTTGATTTAGATTTTAAAGTAGAGAAAAAGCCAAAAGAAAAATCAAAACCAGAAGAAATACCAAAGAAAATTATTCCTAAAAAAGGAAAACTCCCCGAAGAAAGTAACACTGAAGAAGAAGTAAAGCTGAAATCGGTTCCGCAAAAACCAGTGGAAGATTTTGAAAAACCCAAAAAGCTGGAGAAAATTGAAAGAGAAGTCGACAGCAAAAAGAAACCAGAAAAAAAAGAAGGGCCAACAGATAAAATCGAGTTCAAACCTTACGATATCGATAGAGAATCTCCTACTAAAGACAAATACGAACCTAGCATTACTGATGAAGTTGACGACAAAGTTTCAGAGCCTGAGAAGATTAAAGTTTCGAAAAAGAAGAAAGTGAAGCCAATGCTAGAGAAGGATGAAATTACAATCATTAAAGGGAAACCGAGCCCTGATATCGTGGAAGAAGATGAAGATATAAAGCTGAAATACAAACAGAAACCAAAGGAAGAAGAAACGCCAGAAGGTATCACGTTGAAACCGTTCAAGAAGGATGTTAGTGAAATTCACTCAGAAACTACCACGGAGGATAAGCTGAAATTAGCTGAAATTCCCACAACGATCGGAGATACCGAAATACCTGAACCAACCGAAGGAAAACCATCGAAAAAGAAAAAGATTGTGAAGAAAATAAAACGCAAAGAAAGTACCCCAGCGGAAGTTGTGGAAGTTGTGGAAGTTGCGGAAGATGTAATTCAGGGGCCAATAGAATCACAGGAAAAAATATCGGAAGAAAAAATTTCAGAAAAAGATGAAATTCCAGTTATTGAAGAAGCCGTTCCAACCGAGCCAGAGGAGACTGAAGAAATATCAAAGAAACCAGAAGAACCAGATGAGAAACAAGAAGTTTCAGAGTCAATAACAATCGAGAAACAAATCGTTAAAAGAAAAAAGAAATCTCCTAAAGAGGTCACAAAGGAAAAGCCTGAAGAAGAAGTTCTCATAGAAGAAATAGGAAAGTCGGATACTCCTGCAATGGAAAAACCTGAAATAGACGAAAAACCTCAGCTGATGGTGGCTGATGAAAAACCATCGACAGAACAGCATGCGATCATCACACCTCTTGAAAAACCTCTCAAACTGGCAGATATTAAACTGAAGAAGCTAAAAATACCAGAAAGAAAAGACTCAAAGGTATCCAAGCTACCCAAATTTCTACTCAAGAGCCGAATAGTTCGTCTTAGATTTCCACCTGAGACAGAATCGGAAAAACTTCCGATCATCAAGGAACTCCCTCCAGTTTACAGAGAAAACGGAGTCCTTTCAAGAAACGTTCAAGAAGCTGAAAAAGTTCCCAAGAAAAAGCGTATCCGTGTCAAGCATGTCGACAAAGAACTCAAAGATCTCGAAAAGTTAGATATAGAACTAGAGGAATTGAAGAAACGGGAACTGGAAAAAGTCGACGATGAATATAGATATGCGAAGGCTCCCAAAGAAAAACCGAAAGAAACGGACGGAGTCCAGAAAATAAAAATAGGAAAGGGAAAAGTGCCTGAAGTCAAGGAAGAGGATGAAGTGATCAAATTGAAAAAAGTTCCTGAGAATAAAATTGACATATCTGAACCTGAAGAATTACAAGCAGAAAAAGCAACTGAGCCTGAGAAAGTCCCATCTAAAACTGAGGAAGACTTTGTGGAGAAGTTAGAATTCTTCAAGGAAGATGACTTACAGGATCATGTGCCAGAAAGAGAAATATTCGAACCTTCAGAAATTGTACAAGAAGAAAAGCTCGCTGAGGATGAAAAGAAGCCATCCAAACCCAAAAAACTGAAGAAAAAGCCCGAAACCGACACAGCTAAAACCACTCTAGAGAAGGGTCTAGGTAAACCGAAAGAAAAAGAAGACGAACCTTCAATAACGCTGAAATATAAACAGAAAGATAAACCTGAAGATATACCTGACAAAACTGAACTGAAGCCATTCATCAAAAAAGAAGAAATTGATGAACAAGTAACACAAGAGGAAACCACCGAGTTCCAAGAAGGCGTCGTTGTAAAAGATTCAGATATAGATATCACTACCAAAGTAAAGAAAATGAAGAAGAAAATCAAGAAACCCAAGCCTGAGGATTTAAAAGAAGTTTCACCTTCTGAGGACATGGTGGTACAGGATATTCCGGATGAAATAAAAGAAGAAAAGCCTAAACCAGAAGTCATAGAAGTGAAAAATCTAGAAGTTGCGCCTATAGATAATCTGAAAAAACCCGATGAAATTCCAAGGTCTGAATCGCCAGAAAAACCGCAATTGCCCGTAAGCCAAACGAAAGAAATTATCGAAGATGTGACCAAAAGTAAAACAATCAAAAAGAAGAAAGCACCTCAATTCGATGAATTAAAAATCGACGAAACCAAAACAGTTGAAGTTATATCAACGCCTAAAGAAAAACCTCTATTATCGCTTATCGAACATATTCCTGTCAACAAACCGCAGAGACCTATTATCACTGAAAATATTCCTGAGTTCGCTGAAGTAAAACTGAAGAAACCCAAAGTGGTCAAAAAGGAAACCATTATCAGTACTAAAGTACCAAAAATAATGCTGAAAAGCCGAATCAAATTTGAAGATTTCCCACCGCTTACAGAAAAAGAGCAACATGCCAAAATCACAGAGTTAGCCCCGTTATATAGAGACAATGGTATACTCTCCCGAAATGTTGAGGAAGCAGAGACAGTGAAACCAAAACGTAAAAAACTTGTTAAGAGAATCAAAGAACTCGAAAAGCTTGACAAGGAATTCGAAGAACTCAAAAAAGCTGAACCCGAAAAAGTAGACAGCGAATACAGAAAAAAACCATTGAAACCTAAAAAAGGAAAACCAGTTCTCATGAAAATAGTGAGGGTAGAAGTCATTGCACAAAAACCAAAAATTGTAGAAATTGTCTCTGAAAAAATCAACCTTGCAGATATTAAACTCAAAACACCAAAGATGAAAGCCAAAAAAGAAGAAGAAACTGTTAAGATTCCGAAACTCAAACTGAAGAGCAGAATCAACTATATTGATTTTCCACCTTTAACAGAGATTATGCAAAAACCACAAATCACAGAACTGAATACAATCCGAGATAAAGGAGTGCTATCTAGAAATATAGAAGAGGCTGGGAAAATAAAAAAGCCGAAGAGCAGAAAGCTCAAAGATGAGAAGCATGTTACTCCAGAACTCGAAAAAGTTGATTTGGAGATTGAAGATACCGAAAAGCCCAAACCGGAACAAAAGGATGAAGCTCCCAAATTCAAGAGAATGCCTAAAGATGTTACCGAGATTGAAAAGGAAGAAATAAAACCGATCAAAATAGGAAAAGGTAAAATACCAGAGGAAATAGAAAAAGTTGACGAACCAATGAAACTCAAAAAAATTACCCAAAAACCGGTAGAAGAAAAGGAAGAAGAAACTGTTAAATCGAAACCAAAACCAGAAAAAGAAGAAGCTGTACCTTCTGATAAAGTCCCAGCTACAGAAGAACACATCAAATTTGAACCTTTTGATCTAGTTCGAGAAGAACCAGAGAAAATCGAATACTCACCTCCTGAAAGTGAGAAAGGTGGAGAAAGGAAAAAACCCGAACCCAAAACCAAGTATGTGAAGAAGAAGAAGATAAAGCCTAGTCCTGAAGTGGAAGAGACGGTTTTAGTAAAAGGAGTACCAAAACCACCTAAGGAAGAAGAGGATGTGGATGTAAAATTCAAGATACCTAGAAAAGATAAACCGGAAGATGAACCGGAAGATATCAAACTCAAACCATTTAAAAAAATGGAAGAAAGAGAAGAAATGAAGGTTCTAGTTGAAGAAATCGAAAAACCCACCCAAAAGGTAATTTATATTAAACCGGATTCCGAGGAAGAAACTAAGGAGGTTCCAGAAGGAGAAACCAAAAAGATTGTGAAGAAAAAAAAGAAAATTATCAAAAAACCACTCGCTGATGAGAAAGAACCTAAAGAAGAAATAAAACCCAAAGAAGAACTTGAAACGAAACCAGTTGAGAAGGAAGAAGAAGTAGTCGAAGTCATCTCACCAATGAAAACTGAAACAATAGAATTTGAAATTAAACCATTCGAAAAAATAGAGGATGAAAGCCCTGAAATGAAGGTTCGAATTGAAGAGGTTGAAAAACCTTCTCAAACTGTGATTTATATCAAACCAGAGTCTGAAGAAGATGGTATGGAAGAAACAAAAGAAGAAACAACCAAGAAGATTGTCAAGAAGAAGAAAATCATCACTAAACAGAAGACCCCAGAAGAAGAAATAAAAACCAAAGAAAATAGTGAACCAATACAAGTTGAGGAGAAAGAGATATCTGATATCAAGCCCAAAATACCAACCAAAGTTGAACCAAAAGACGAACCTGAAGAGCTCAAACTGAAGCCGATTAAGAAAACTGAAGAAACTGAGGAAATGAAGGTTAGAGTCGAAGAAATAGAAAAGCCTGCTCAAACGGTAATGTATATCAAACCAGAATCAGAAGAAAAGGATGAGGAAGAGATAAAAGAAGAAATAATCAAAAAGAAAGTAAAGACAAAAAAGAAAATCATTGCAAAACCACCCACTGACGAAGAAAATAGACCTGAAGAAGAAATAACTTCCAAGAAAGAGGGTGAAGCCATACTAGTCGAGGAGGAAGAGAAAATTGATATCGAGGTTGAAGTTTCAAGCGAAGATGAACCAGCAGGTGAACTTAAAGAAATTAAACGGAAACCTATCGATAAAGTTGATGATAAAAAACCAGAAATGAAGATACGAGTCGAGGAAATAGACAAACCTACCCAAACGGTAATTTATATTAAACCAGAATCTGATAAAGAAGAAGAGGAACATGCAGAAGTAACCAAGAAGATTGTGAAAAGAAAGAAAATTATCAAAAAACCCAGAACTGCTGAACAAAAACCAGAAGAGGAAAAACAATCCGACGAGGAAATTGAAGAGATAAGCGAATTAATCCAGGAAGAAAAGAAACCTGAAAAAGCACCAGAAGATGCATCATTAGAAGAAAAGATTCCAGAACTCAAACCATCGATGGATGAAAAAATAATGAACGAAGAACAAGTTCCTGATGTCGTTGAGTTAGAAGAGGTACCAGTGAAAAAGCCCAAAAAGCCACTCAAACCAAAATCTGAGGTGAAAATGCCCAAATTCAAACTGAAGAGTCGAATAAACTACATCGATTTTCCACCAACTACAGAAATAATGCAGACATCAAAAGTGACACTGTTAGATACAAAACGTGATAATGGAGTTATTTCTAGGAATGTTAAAGAAGCCGAAAAAGTTATAAAAACCAAACGGAGGAAGCTGAGGGATGTAGACAAGGAACTCCAAGATCTAGAAAAATTAGATCAAGAATTCGAAGAACTGAAGAAAACCCAGCCTGAGAAAGTTGACGAAGCTTTTAAGTATGAGAGAAAGCCAAAGCAAAAGCCAGAGGATGTTCAGGAAACCACAGTCCCTCTAAAACGAGGAAAGGGTAAATCGCCCGATGAAAAAGATGAAGAAGAAGTTGTTAAACTTAAAAAGACACCAACTAAGGAAACCGACACACTACCAGAAGACGTTGTCAAGGAGAAGTCTGTAAATGATGACGAAGCTAAAGTAAGAGCGAAAAAACCAACAGAAAAACCCGATGTTCCGCCATTTGATTCTTTCGATCTAGAGAGAGACATTCCTGATAAAACAGAACTAGAGCTGACACAAATAGAAGAGATCGATAAAGATAAGCATGGAAAACCTAAGTCCGAGTACAAACCTAAGAAAAAAGAAATAATCCCCCCGGAAACAATTGAAACTACACTTGAGAAAGGTAAACCAAAGGATATGACAGAGAAAGAAATTGATGATATGAAACTAAGAACTCCTTCAAAAGACAAGCCCGAAGAGGAACCTGGAGAAATAACTCTGAAACCATTCAAAAAACCTGAAGATGAAATCGACCAAAAGACTGAAGAAGAACTACCACAAAAACCTCTCACAGGAAGAGAAACAAGTCCAAAAACAGACGCGAAGAAAAAATCAACCAAAGTCAAAAAAGAACGAAAACCAAAAGAGGAAACTCCCGAAGAGATATCACAACCTCTGGATATTTCAACGGATACCGTTATTATGAAAAAGAAAAAGTCGGTTGAACCAACAGAAGAAGAACAAGTAACTGTCGTATCATTCAAACCAAAACCAGAAGAAACAGAAACTATTAAGGAAGATATCATTATCGACAAACATGTTCCAGCTCCTACAGAAATTTCTAAAATTACTGTTGAAGCTGAAATTGTCTTGGAACCACTCATCGAAAAACCACAAGAAATAGAGGAAGTGGTCAAAAAACAAAAGAAAATAAAGAAAACGAAACCTGAAGCACCAAAATCTCCTAAGGAAGTAACAGAAGTGCCCGATGTTTCCAAAAAGGATTCTAAAGAATTGCCTACTGAAAAATTGACAGAGAACGGGACAGTTGTAGAAGATGCCAATGTTGTAGAAGTTACCGTCAAAGATAAACCGAAGCCCATCGAAGAACTCCAAGAAGTTTCTATGAAAGAGGAAAAATTACCCGACCAAGAAAAAGAAGAAGAATGTGAAAGTGAAATCGTAATAAAGAAATTTGTTCCCGATAAGGAAGATGAGGTAGCAGTAACTCTGAAGAAACCTATAGATCACCCACGAATAGAGGATGAAGAACAGGTCGAAGTAACAGTAAAGAAGATTATTCCAATAAAAGAGAGCGAAACCGAGGAAGTGGACTTTAAACCTCCCACTGAAGAAAAAGTCGAAGTAACAATTAAAAAACCCATAAAGGAACCTCAAGTACAAGATGAAGCCGAGGCTGAAATTACAGTCACAGAAAAGAAAGAAGTAATCATTAAACCCCCAATTGAAGATGAGGAGGAAGTTTCCATCAAAAAACCCAAGAAAAAACCTCAAAAAGAAGATGAAGGTGAAGCAGAAATAACAATCAGGAAAGTCGTGCCTGTGGAGGATGACAAAGAATTAATTGTAAAACCACCAGTTGATGAACAGACAGAAGAACCTATCAAGAAATCAAAAGAAAAACCACAAGAAGAAGATGAACGTGAGGATGAAGTCACGGTGAAGAAATTGATTCCTGTTGAAGATGATAAGGAAGAAGAAGTTACCATTAGACCTCCCGTCGAAGAAGAATCGAAGGTTACTATCAAAAAACCTAAAAAGAAACCACAAGTAGAAGACGAGGGTAGAGCTGAAGTTACAGTGAAGAAAATAATTCCTGGAGATGATGATGAACTTGCCATTAAACCTCCCGCTGAAGAAGAAGCTGAGGTCACTATCAAGAAGCCTAAGAAGAAACCCCAAACAGAAGACGACGATGGAGCGGAAGTTACTGTGAAGAAATTAATTTCTGTTGAAGAAACTTCAAAACCTTTCGTTGAAGAAGAAGCAGAAGTTACTATCAAGAAACCTAAGAAGAAACCTGAAATAGAAGATGAAGGTGAAGCTGAAATCACAATAAAGAAGTTTACTCCTATTAAAGATGATAAAGAAGTTGTAGAAGAAGCAGAGGTTACCCTTACAAAACCTAGAGAGAAACCTCAAGTAGAAGATGAAGGTGAAGCTGAAGTTACAGTAATAAAATTAATTCCTGTTAAAGATGACAAAGAAGAGAAAGTTACTGTGAAACCCCCTGTTAGAGAAGAAAAAGAAGCAGAAGTTACTATCAAGAAACCTAAGAAGAAACCTGAAATAGAAGATGAAGGTGAAGCTGAAGTCACAATAAAGAAGTTCACCCCTATTAAAGATGATAAAGAAGTTGTAGAAGAAGCAGAGGTTACCATTAAAAAACCTAGAGAGAAACCTCAAATAGAAGATGAAGGTGAAGCTGAAATTATAGTGGAGAAATTTATTCCCATTAAAGATGATAAAGAAGAAGCTGCAGAGGAAGCAGATATTACAATTAAAAAACCCAGGGAGAAACCTCAAATAGAAGATGAAGGTGAAGCTGAAGTTACACTAATAAAATTAATTCCTGTTAAAGATGACAAAGAAGAGGAAGATACCATAAAACCCCCAGTTGAAGAAGAAACCAAAATAACTATTACGAAGCCCCAAAAGAATCTCGACCAAAATGATGCTGAAGTAACAATTAATAAATTCGTCCCTGTCGAAGAGGATGATGAAGATGTCATCAAACCTCCCCTTGAAGAAGCCTTGGAAATGACTATCGAGAAACCGAAGAAGAAACCTGAAACAGAAGATGATAGTGTGACTAAGGTTACAGTAAAAAAATTAACTCCATCTGAAGACGATACAGAAGATATGATAACCAAACCTCCTATGGAGGATGAAACCAGATTGACAGTGAAAAAGCCAAAAGAAAAAACAAAAGCCGAAGATGGAGATGAAACTGAAGTAACAGTTAGAAAGTTTGTTCCGACAGAAGATAAAGAGGAACTGATCGTACTAAAGCCTGAAGAACCAGAAGTTGAAGAAGAAACACAAATAACAGTGAAAAAACCGAAATCGAAAAAGAAACCAAAACCCAGTACAGAAGATAGTATCAAAGTAACTATCAAGAAAACAGAACCGACACCGGAGACCAAGGAAGATACAGAAATCCAGCTTAAACACAAGTCCGAAAAACCTGCGGAAGAAGAAGTTGACGAAATCACAGTCAAAAAACTTGATATAAAAGTACCATCTGACGATGAGGAAGCAGTATTTGAATTGAAGAAACCTCAAAAGGCTCCCGAAGAAGGCGAAGAAGTTATTTTAAGAAAAGACAAGGAGCCAGATCAAGGAACGGTTCAATTCACCGCGAAGAAACCTCTTACCAGGAAACCTTCTATCGAGGAACATTCTGAAGAGATTACAATTAAAAAATTGAAACCAGTGAGAAAACCGTCTAAGCCCGATATTCCTGAATTTACCGAAGTAGAAACGGTCACTTTCAGACCGAGGACGACGAAAACAAAAGAAGATGTCGAACAGGAATTCAAGATATCACTGGATTCATACGCTGAAGAAGAGATATCTCTCTCAACTAGGGTAAAATTGAAGAAACAAAAGCCCCTTACTTATTCCGAGGAAGCGGCAGAGGATACTGTTAAAATAACTCAAGAAGTGGAAGAAGACGGTCCCACTATAGAGGAAATAATAGACGAAGGAAGTGATGCTGAGGAGCTTCCCCTTGACGAAGATGAAGTTTCGGAGAGCTTCCACGTAGCATTCAAACGAAGACCATCCAGGAAGTACTCAGTAGTAGAAGAAAATGAAGAAGAAGTTAGTCTGAAAACTCCAGTTAAACAAGTCGAGTACGGAGAAGAATCTGTTACAGTGAAACCAAAAAGGAAGGAATCCATCACTTTTGAACAAGGTGAGTTGAGAAAAATAAGTCTAAATTTATCGTTACTGAAAATATCATTTTTAGAAGCCGTCACACTGAGCATCACGAAAGAAAAAGAGATTTTCGAAGAAGTCGTTCACGATGAGGAAGTTGAGACCGGAGATTTGTTTTATTCAATAACCTTTTACGAGGCGGAAGCAGATCAAGCAATCGATATGGTTGAAGGCGAGAAGGTATATGTGATCGAAACGCCAGACGCAGACTGGTGGCTGGTTAAGAAACATCTAACCGAAGAAACTGGCTGGGTGCCTGCCAAAATTCTCATGAGTGAACCAGCATATGCGAAATACGTTCAAAGAAAACTCAACGAGAAAATTGATAAGCTACCAGTTTTTGAAAGTGAGTTGAATTCATATAACCGAAAAACAGGTTGTCTAAAGTCGCAAAAATTAAGTTTTCAATTAGGGAAATTTAATTAGATTCGTAGCAAAAAATAATTCACTGTGATTCGGCATGGTCGCTTGTGCCGACGTAGTAAAGGACGTCTCTCTAGTCATTGTTTGCTACAATACAATTCAGAAAACAGGCATTCAAAGAACTCCAATTGATCAGGAGTGTTATAATTGTCTATCAACATTTTGAATGTGATTGGCAAATGATCAGTAGACTGAAAGGAGAGTGTTTGGCAATGTTTCGAATTATATTTGATTCATTTTTAGGGCTTGATAAGAACATATTTTAAAATTATTGTCGAAAGTTTATCACTTTTTCGGGATTCCAATATTTTCAATAATTGAACATGAATTCCAAACTATTATTATTTTTATAGTTATCTTTGTGATTATTATGGTCATTATTTCTACTGCAGATTCAATGCCTCATTATCAGAAAGTGAAAATATATTGTGAAAATCACGTGATTTAATAACAGAGATTAAAAAGGTTATTTTCTTACAAAGAATGAATTCAGTAATACTCGTAGTCGACACTACACGAAATAATAGTGTTTCTCCGAGCCTTACAATCGGATTCGTCACTCAAAATATACACTTAATAATATATTTTGATGAAATCAAATTCAATATTCAATATATAACCTGATCACGTCTAAACAGGGTGGATATTTTGAACCGGCCTATATCCACTATTGTAATGCGCCTACATAAGCACCTGTAGCATTCTCACGAAATGAATGAAAATTCGGGTGAATAAGTCAATAGTTCTGATTATCAAAGTAAGACAAAATCATCCAAATAAGACGAAGAGTTTGCGGTGGTAGTTGATTTTCTCTGCGCTACCACACTGGTTACCTTAGAACATACATCTTACTGGTACAAACACCAAAGGCTGTCATTCCTAATTCGCTACTCTGCTTATGACACATAATTGGGGGACCCAACGATCATTTATCCCCTTGGTGTGAGGCAAGTTTATTGGTTAAAATTCTTTGCATTCCAACCGAATAAGTTCGAAGATTCGATTTCAGAACCTTACCAGCAATTTCTCTATTCATTTTTTTATGAGAATATATTGTTTTGGCTGAAAACGTCAAAACTATTGGTCAGTAAATAACCAGTGTTATATTCTACTGCTTGTGGTTCTTTTTGTAATCAAATCTTTTTTTTACAGAATCAAAGTCGCCTGAGAAGGCCGCAGCTCCCAAATTCGTCAAGAAGCTACAACCCGTAGTCACACCCGATGGATACACAGTTCACTTTGAGTGCAAAGTGGAAGGTTTCCCTAGACCTCAGATCACTTGGTTCAGGCAAACCCACATCATCAAAACATCCACGGACTTCCAAATGTACTACGACGAAGACAACGTAGCTACACTCATAATAAAGGAAGTTTTTCCGGAAGACGCTGGTACCTTCACTTGCGTCGCCAAAAATTCAGCTGGGTTCGCTTCTAGCACGACAGAGCTCATAGTAGAGTATCCCTTGTCGTCGCACGGTTCTGATTTGACGACAATTTCAAGAAAAAGTTTATCCCGAACCTCATCCCTCGCGGACATACTCGAAGGCATTCCACCTACCTTCGCTACCAAGCCAGAACCCCAATGTGTTCCAGAAGGAACAGACGTCGTAGTTGACAGCACTCTAGTCGGGGTACCTGAACCAGAAATCAAATGGTACAGAAACGGTAAACGAGTCAGCGCAAAGGGTAACGTCACGATAGTGTCCACTTCAGAAACGCACACTTATAAGACAATACTGAAAATTAAGAAGGTCCTCAAGAAACAAGAAGGTCACTACAAGATCGTTGCTAAGAACAGGGAAGGAGAAGCTTCTGTTGAGTTCACTCTGAAGGTATTCACAGACGAGAAAGAAGGGCCGGAAGTCATAGAACCACTCACATCTCTCACAGTGCGGAAGAGTGAGACAATAACTCTCAAAACTGTCATTGTGGGTAACCCGGAACCAAACGTGGAATGGTTCAAAAACGATCAACCTATAACAAGGCCAAAACCAAAGAAGGAAGGAAACACCTACAAGTTAACCATTATAAAAACTTCCGAAAACGATACGGCTAAGTACACTGTCAAAGCCAAGAATCCAGTAGGTATTGCTGAAACATCCGCACACTTGACAGTTGAAGGTAAGTTGGGTTTTTTCAGTTGTATTCGGCAGTACCGAAACCATTCGGTAGCTTTCGGATCCAGCTGGATTCAGTTTGCTTTCGCATTTTGTTCTGGCGCTCACTTCTTAATTTTTTTCAGTTCTACTATGTTATAATGCTTCGAGTAATTACGGTTCAGCTCCTAAATAGTAAATGATTCTAGTACATCACGACTGAATCGAGGCCAATTGATGTTCGGTGCACTCACCAGCTTCGCTCTCGTTATTCGCAAATGTGCTTCCTGCCTATTTCGTTATTGACAGTCGCTCATTTCATCTTCAGCCACCAAGCATACATTTTGCCCGACTATTGCATCGTTTGACTTGGTTGAAGTTGGAGATATAATATATCACTTGTTCACTAAAGCATGTCAAGTCTATTTCAACTTCTGCATATATTTAGCAACATATTTTCAAAATGCTATTCATTCATGGAAATTCATTAAATAGGTTCTATAATCTCATTTGCCTAAATATAATTGTAAATAATCAATCAATCAATAAACCAATTTGATTTAACCTTCTTTCATTTCTCTCCGCTGTCGCTTGTCGCTCCACTTCTGTGTTTTCGCAAATTCCACCCCAAAACAGAGACACTCATAGTTCAATCATCCTTTCAGAATTCCCAGAAAACGAAGAACCTCCACTCTTTATCAAACGATTCGAGGAACAAAACGTACCGGAGAAGAGCCCCTTGGTCCTGAGGGCGAAGGTTACAGGCAACCCCACCCCAGAAGTCTATTGGTTGCGGAACAACGAGCCTCTGGAGTCTTCAGAAAGAATAAGAATTATTTTCGATGGCGAAAACGTAGAGCTGTCGATAAAAGAAACCAACTCTGAACTGGACACGGGTGACTACAAGTGCGTCGCCATCAACCGTCTTGGTAAAGCTTCGCACGGTGCTAAAGTTTCAATCGAGGTCGACACCGTCAAGTTTACGAAAACCCTTAAGGAGGTCTACGAAACTTCAGAACGTGAAACCATCGAGCTTGAGTGCGAGACATCGCACTCTGTTAGGACAAAATGGTGGTACAACAACACCGAAATCAGCGGAATGGATCACAGAGTTGTGGTTCAAGATGGTCGCACTCACAAACTGATCATCAAAAATATCAGCCAGAACGACGAAGGTCGGTACAAATGTACTGTGAAAAACCAAAAGACCGAAACTACCGTCAAAGTCAAGCAGAGAAAGCTGGAATTCGTCAGAAGGTTGCAAGACCTGGAGATAACAGAGAAAGACACCGCCATTTTAGAGGTGGAAATCACATCAGATACGGCTGAAGTCAAATGGTGCAAAGACGGAGCAGTTCTGGAAGACACTGATAAGTTTGAAGTGGAGAGCAGAGGAGGTGTGAGAAAACTTCTTATACGCAGTACCTCTATCCACGATGAGGGTGAATATACTTGCATACTAGCTGACGATGAGTGTAAAGCGGAGGTTGTGGTCATTGAACTTCCTCCAGAGATCATCACACCACTCCAGGATAAGACTGTCAATAAAGGTGATAAGACTGTTTTCGAAATCGAGCTATCCAAGGGTGATGCTCTTGCAAGGTGGTACAAGGATGGCAAAGAAATACAGTTCTCTGAGCACATGCAACTGTCCATCGATGGTAAGAGGCAGAAATTGAAAATCTACAACACCGAACCGGAAGATGAAGGCGTATACTCTTGCGAGGTGAGTTCGATTGAAACTTTCCCCTAATTCATATTTCAAACTTTGTTCCAACTTTTAGGTCGGTACCCAATCCTCAAAAGCAAAACTCACGGTACAAGTTCCATCGTGTACTTTCATCAGACCTCTACCAGAATTTATCATCGTTCCAATTAACACGGACGCCGTATTCGAAGTAGAACTGTCGAAAGATGACGTAGAGGTGACCTGGTTCAAAAACAACAAACGTATCGTGAAATCGTCAAGATACTCTATACACGAAGAACAGAGAGTGAAGAAATTGATAGTTCACAACACCACCTTTGAGGACGAGTTAGAGTACAGCTGTACAGTTGAGAAGTATCAACTCAAGACTTCATCTAAGTTGAAGATTGGCGGTGAGTACAGTAAAAAGTATATAATTGTATTGAAGGGGTTATATCTTTTGTTTTAATTGTACAATTATAATCATCGGATAGTATTTTTTCATTGTATGGAGGATTTAAAAACAACTACAAAATACATATAATGACTAATATTTCAGTGAGGTGCATTATGACATGCTCAAGGTTGCTCCTTTCCATCATGCAGACCTACGAATTTGTAGGTACGTGTGGCAGATACCCATCGGAAAAACAACAACCCAGCTAATGCCGCGCAGAAAGTTGAAGTAATACCATCAGGCACATGTGCAACGTATACGATTTGGAAGATTCGTCCCAAGTTATTTCCCCTATGAAAAGCAGAAATCAATTTGGTTTGATCGATACGACCAACCGATAGACCGGTTTCGGGGTGCTTGCCCCATCATCAGTACCGGGCACGGTCTCTTCAGAACGTTGTAATACGTCTGAGTATCACGACCAAACATCGGTAGCCGTCTTGATTTAGATCAGGTTTGGAGCCTAGCCCCCCTACCCTTGCAACTGTTGTTAGTCAGGAGGACAAAAGGGTCATAACTGATGGTGAGATGATGTGATGATGATGATGATGTAGATGATATATAGCGGCATGATGTCCTCAGACATCAGTACCGCTCTTCACGTTGAAACCCCTTCCTGGCTGGGGTGAGTTAGATGAAAGAGTTGTTCATTTTTCAGCGGAGGATATAGGGGGCTCATTCGACAGAGTGTCGGGGCCTTCTATATCGGGAGGGATC
>WOGN01000532.1:0-24001 GCA_015342105.1 Leptinotarsa texana
TTCTGTATAATTCAGTGTTCATATAGAAGTATTTGTTTCGAAAGAATTTTTTTCTTTCATGTAATTCAATGTTTATATGAAAGTAGCTGTTTCAGGAAGACTTTCAGTTTGTGTCTGAAAGTTACTTCTTTGCATGATCTACACATCCATGTATCCATGTATAGAGTTACTTATTTTCAAATTAATTACTTCCTCCCTTTCTTTGGAAGAATCCCTCATCCTTTTTTTTTTTGTATCAAGATGGAGTAGTAGAAAGCGAAAAACTTTCTCAAAAATTAATCACTCCTAAAAATATAACTCCTTCAATTCATCCTGATAAAATTCAGCATGAATCAGATCAAACTGTTGTTTATATAATAAAAGTGAAAAGTAACCTAAACAAAAAGGAGAAACCAACTACAGAAACACATTATTTCTTCAGAATTCAATTGGATTGCTTACGAATCACACACTTGCAAGTAGGTTAGGTATATCATATGCAGTAAGCCTCGGTTAGTTCAATTCCTGTTATGGTCAAGAATACTGAATAGCAGCAAAACACATCTCAAGATATCTCAAAGAAACAAATCATTTAGGACTGAATTTTTATGAAACTGGTAAGAAAATCAGAAGGAATAGCTGACACAGATTGAGCTTGCATAAAATCATAGTTCATAATCTGGATACTGTTTCATATATGCAGAAGCACCAATCATTTGGGGATAAAAGAAGCAGCAATTGAAGGTTCTTTCTTCTTGTGGAACTGAGTACTTGGCATTTACAAATGCAGGGAAAGAAGCAATCCATTTGAAAAAAAAACTAATGATAGTGGTGTAAATTTGAAGACTGTCACTATTCCTGATGACAATCAATCTGCAAAGAACATGTCTGAGAATCAAATTATAAGTTCAAAATCGAAACATGCATATCAGAGAACATTTCCTTAATGAAGCAATGGCCAATAGCATTGTGAAGACAGAAAGATAGATGAAATGGATGCAGAATCTTTAGGAAACCTTTACCAGGACCAAAGTTCATCAACTTTAGAAATAATCTAGGACTAACCATGGAGGGGAGTGTTGAAAATACCCTTTATTGACATAAAAATAACAACAGAGTTAATCAAAGTTGTAGTTATATTTTTATATTCCATATTATTATTTAAAGTTGATAGTTTAAAAGAGAATTGAAACTTTCTATGTTTTTACCACATTTATTTGTAACAAACATTACTGCTGTTTCGTCCTTTAAGGAAATTTTCAAACGTATACGTTAAACTAACAATGTTTTGTCACATTAGCGTTTATATAGCACCCCTGTAGATAATAATAGAGGTACTTGGCTTGATTGAGTACCTGAATTTACAATTTACAATGCGGGTGTGCTAATTTGAAAACTAGTGAGTATACTAAATCAATTTGATCACTTAACAGATTGCACCCGCAATGTTTTTACTTGTGAATTTTCAAGGATTCTAAATAATTAAGTTTGTCATCCTTCCTTGCATAGTGCAAAATTTCCGTATCGTTTAGATTTGGGAACTTGTGGTTGCATGCCAAGGAATGGTTTGAAAACGTCGAATCATTTTTTTCAAGTCTGAGGAATCTTTCATGTTCAGCATACCGTTTTTGGAAATTTCGACCACATTGTCCCACACAAACACTATTACACTCCAGACACTTAAGCTTATAAACTCCAGATTTCTCCAACTGGTCCACCTTACCATTGGCAATGAAAAGGAAATCAGATAACCAGGCATGTGGTCTGAATGCTACTTTCGCATTGTTTTTTCTGAAGAAACCCGCAATTATCTCCGTTCTTTTTCCAAAATATGTTAAGAGTTACCCATTTCTTGATTTCTGATTTTTTGAGGGTATATTAATCTCGTGAATTTACGGCTTTGTTTTCTGAGTAACTTCTGGATAGTATATGCGTTGAAAACATTATTGTGATCTATCAGTGTAATTATATCAATTTCCATAGATAGATTGTTAACAGACAAAGGTAGCGAGAATGTTCTGTGCAACATTGAATCTAGGCTGCTAATTTATGACTGTCTGGATAGAAAGAATCGCTTGGGATGGTAATGTCTTTATAGCTAGGGTTTCTGAAAACAATTGTATTTCCTAAAATGTAATTATGAGTTCTGTTTTCCCATCCCATCACCTTGACTCAGCAGCTCAAGGGCATAATGGCAAATACACGGACTTTGAACAAGCATTGCAGGATGCTCAGGAGCTCAGATCCCTACTAAGGTAGGTGATATTTCAAATTAAATATAATAATAATAACCAACCCTTTCTACGCAATCTATCATATCTTATATACATCCCGCTATTAATGATCTTTGTCAATTTCTGATCAAAATTCTTACAAATGTGTCTGATATGTAAAAAATAATTTTCATTCTGTGTATTTATTAATAATGAATAACATTCGTAAAATTATGTTATGAGGTTAGATGTAGTTCCCCTTTTTACTAACTCAAAAATGTAGTTAAATGTAGATTATATTTTCAAATCCACATAATTTAATTTTGAAGGAAAATACAATATAAATACTATATGTTGATTGATTTGATACTTTCTGTTAATCAAAATTGTAAATGAAAATATACATTTCACAGCATAAAGAGAAATTATTACAAGTGTATCATTTTCAGACATGACTCTTATATGAATAGGAAAAACTGTATCTCCAGGTGGTAAACATATTCATTTCACAGCACAAGATTCACTAGTTTTAACATGTCATCCAATTTAAAGAAATTGTACATGATCAATAATATGAAAAGCAGATTGATTAACACCACCAATTTATTTTGAAAAATGACTGCCTTAATGAATCAAGACAAATTCTTATTATTCCAAATTCAAAATAAAATAAAATAAAAAAATAGATATAATATAGGAATGTAGGTTTCCACGGCTGGCGTCAATGTTTTGATTGGCTTCCGAGTTTTGTCGTAGTCTTCTTTGGTTATAATCAGTTGAAACATTTGGAGATTATAACCTAAGAAGACTACGGCAAAACTTGAAAGGCAATGAAAACACCAGAATAGATATGTTTTAGAGATCATCAAATACGACTCCCCCAATGTGGAAACAATCAAAAGTTAAATTTCAATGTCTTCCATATGTCAAAGACATGAAACCAGAACTAATGAATGGTTTTGAAAAAAGTAATATAACAATTTCCAAAGAAATATAAAACTTTATTCTAAATTGAAAGTACCCTACAAAACTACTCAACATTCCAATGTTGTATGTAGAATACCTTGCAAAAATTATTTAATTATATATTGGCCAGAATTCAAGGCTTTCAAAAGCAGATCCACATCACATAGAGGTGACTGTAAAAGAAATATTTTGTCTGGTATTCTGTTGCAACATGTTGATACTGTAGATCATATAAAGTATTATGAAAATATTGAGAAATTTTCTTTTAAATGTGCATTTCTATATGTGATGGAATCAGCCGATACTTGATGAAAATCCACTGTGATCATGCCTCGAACACCGTATTCACCAGATTTGGCCCTCTGAGACTTTTTCCTGTTCCCAAGATTGAAGAGACCCTTGAAAGGACGGCGTTTTATGACAATTTAGGAGGCAAATACCGAATCACTAAGAAAGCTCAAAGATATATGATGGAATTGGCTGTATTCAAGAAACACTATTGCGAGATTTTCACTAAACAGTTTAACAAAAAGCAACACGTATTACGCTATACAGTAGCTTTTTCAGGTGTGTCTTTATAGTAACAAAATAAGAGTAGAAAAAGATAGTATTACTGATTCGCCCTGTATTGTATTCAATTCAAAACATTATACATCAAAATACTGTCACTAGTTCCCCTTATTGATTGAAATGGAACAAAGACTATGACCCAGGACGTATTAATCAGTCCTGACAGGTCAGGGATGTCAGTGTCTAATTAATTAAAACTGAAAAAAAGAGCAAAAAGGAATAATCAAAGGATTTATAATTAAAAAAATATAAGAACGCCAAACTGTGAAATAATCTGTAAATACAGGGTCAACCTACCCGCGTAAGACAAAACATCCATTCCCAAGAGAGGGTAAGTAAGAATAAAGATAATTTACAGAAAGCATGCTGGTTGCTTACATAATAAGTTATTATTACTGCACCGTTTTTAAAAATGACCTATAACACTATGAAATTTTCCAACACTATCTGTATATTTTGAAAAAGAACCATTTTCGCAAAGACTGATGAATATTTGTAAATATATGGTGGTTAGGTACCAATCGATTAGAATATCTCACTGCACAAATACATCTAGCTTACATAGAATTTTCTTTGACATAACCGTATACACACAGTGTAAATCAGAAAGCGCAGAACTCGTGTAAATCAATAGCCCATGAAAATTATATAGTGCTATTCAAAACTACTATTACTTACTTATATGAAGTTAAAATTAGAGAAGATTTTGATATCAGTAGTATATCGGTTCTGCTGGTTAGGTAAATTCCACTAATGTTGTTACTGCTATGTTGGACGTAGGTTCGATTCCTGTATGGCATTCTCAATATTGAAAGATTGTTTTTTTGATTTGATGAAAACAAATCAAATGACAGTTATTACTGACAATCTGTATAAGGTAAACAAAAAACAAAATTAACAAAATAACTTTATTGTCGCACATTTGTTAGGATTGAATATGTATGGTTAAAAATATACTTTAAATATGGTACAACAAATGAATATAGACAAAAATTTCAAGAAAAAATATGCTTCAAATTACGTTGATGATAAACAATTATTATGAGTAGTAAATATGATTGAATTTTAAGTACCTAAAAATTAATTGGATGATCTGTTCACATTATTGAGCCAATTCTTTCATTCGATTAAGTGCACTACCAGCTTTGAACCAACTTATTTGAAGATCGTTCATTGAATGATTGAGCAATATTTTCTCAACTTTACCATCAGCATGTTTGATTTCACATTCAACTGGTTTTCCTGGAGTGAGATTTTTCAGATTCTTCAATGAAATCTTATCTGAGGGTTGGATTTTGTCATAGTCGCTAGGGCTGGAGAAAGTGAGAGGCAAAAGTCCTTGTTTTTTCAGGTTAGTTTCATGGATGCGAGCAAAAGATTTGACAATGATTGCGCGAGCTCCTAAATATCTGGGTTCAAGAGCAGCATGTTCGCGAGAACTACCTTCGCCATAGTTTTCATCACCAATGGCAACCCACTGAACTCCTTTCGCTTTGTAGTAACGAGCCACGTCAGGTACTGCTCCCCATTCACCAGTGACTTGATTCTTCACCTTGTTAAGTTCGTTATTTTCAGCATTTGTGGCACTGAAAAGGTAAACATCGAAATACAGGAATTAACGGTATATTTGAATATGAATGATAATGTTTTTGTTTGAATGATGGGGGCTACCAAACTTCCATTATGGAAAAGTAAAAGAATAAAAATCGATTCAAACTGTTAAGAGGACTTGGCAAGAGTGGATTACAGTAATTATAATTATTAAACATTTGTAAAATATTTTCTACTAATAGTAAAGTATTTTGGTTTGTATAACAGAGAGTGTGAAAAAGTCTGGACTGAGAATTTGAAAAAATATAAAGAACACATGAGTAAATAAATATTCTAGTAGGTCCGCCCCTCGAAAAAAGTTACAGAAGCTTTTTTTGTTGATATCAACAATTATTATAATTAAAACAAATTATAAAAAGAGATTTCAAATTTGAAACTTGTGAAATATTCATCATTAGTGAATAAGATTTCGTTTGAATTTGATTAAGTGCCCCAAGTTTTATGTTTAAATTGGAAATAAGCTATTTTGTACTACAACAAGAAAGGTTTCAACTTGAACTATGTTTTGGAAAACGAGATAAAAATGTTTGAATTGAGAACCCAAACAAATACTGAGTGAACTCAGATCTACAAATATCTTACGTTATGAACATATTGTTTGAAATATTGTCCAGATGACCACGGTACTTCAGCCAAGGTCCTGCAGCCGAAATGTGATCCGTGGTACATTTTCCTTTTACTTTGATCAGAATAGTCATGTCTTCTAAGTCTTTTCCATTCCACTTCTCAAAAGGTTTCAATAATTGAAGACGCTGTGATTTTGGATCTACATCAAGACTCACGTTCGAACCATCTTCAAGAGGTTTAACATATGTGTCATGGCCAGGGTCAAATCCTTTGCTGGGGAGTTCATCTCCGAACGGAGGACTCAGCTTAAACTTCTTACCATCCGCACCTGTGAAAAAATATACTTAATCAACTTTTCTGCCAATTTTTTGATAAAAACTTACCTTCGATTTCGTCGGTTAGAGGATTGAAGTCCAATCTTCCAACAATACTCAGTGCTGTTGCAAGTTCTGGTGAGGTAACAAAACAATGAGTGGCTGGATTAGCATCATTACGTCCAGTGAAGTTACGATTATATGATGTAACAATGGTGTTTTTATCTCCTTTCTTGATGTCTCTTCTGTCCCACTGACCAATGCAAGGCCCGCAAGCATTCGCTAATACCTAGTAAGAAATGAAAATGAAAAACGAATAAGGAATGGGTAATGAAGACAACGAGAAATGTTGAAATAGCAAAAATTCCCGGCAGAAAAGAATTGCTTTTATAATTGATTTACCTAGTATTGTAATTCTGACTAACTGCATACTTTGATTATATTGTGATTACAGCCCTCAATGAATCTAATAAACATTAGCAGCTAAAAAAAGTATTACTTTTTTAACAGACCGAAATATATTCAAGGATTTTATGAAAGGAGTTCATATGAATATTGCCAATGAAGATTTAACGAGTGAAGAAATCAAATATGCTGAACTTGTTTTTTTGAAAATTATTCAGAATAAGGTTTGAAAAAACAAATTCAGTTGAATTACAAGCAAAACTCATACTTTCAAGTTTTCTATTGCCTTGCTTCATAAGCTCGAAATTTATATAGACACATTTATTGCTTATATATTGAATGTTAAAATCAATAAAAATATAAAAGTTTGTAGATATTAATAATTTGTCTTATGACGTTTGCAACTTTGTTGATATGCCAAGTTCTCAATGACTCAACCTACTGTGAAATCATATTTCTTACATTCAGAAATGGAATTCGACTAAAATGGTGTACCATATCCTGAAAAACTCAAGGATTTACCTTTATTGATAGCTGATAATTATTTCAAGATATTGTACACTGAAGAACTTCCCCATCTGTCAATTGAAGAAAAGTATCCCGAACCCACAAACTGCCAGAAACAATTTTGAAGTGATTTTTAACTCACCGTTCCTCCAAATTCTGTCAGAGTTTGAGAAATACCATCTCTTTCAATTGTAGCGCGGATCTGTTCCGATCCAGGAGTGACATTGAAAGGTATTTTCGACTTAACACCATGAGCCATCGCTTCTTTGGCGATGTTAGCACAGCGTCCCATATCCTCATAAGAACTGTTGGTACACGATCCAATAAGACCTACTTTTATATCAACAGGCCAACCGTTCTTTTTGGCATTTTCACCCAATTTGCTAATCGGGTTGGCCAGATCAGGGGTAAAAGGACCATTCACATGAGGTTCTAGAGTGTCTAGGTTGATTTCAATGACTTGATCATATTTTGCACCTACAATTGTAACAAAAACAAAATAGTTTGTTCAAATTTACTGAAGTGAAAGTAATCCAAAGTGAGCCTACCTTCATCAGGGCTGAGGAGAATACTCTTGTACTTGTCAGCTTCACCTGCAATTTCAGCTCGACTGGTGGCTTTCAAATAGTCAGACATACGACTGTTGTAAGGGAACACTGATGTAGTTGCACCGATTTCAGCACCCATGTTACAAATGGTTGCCATACCCGTGCACGATACAGAGTCACAACCTGGTCCATGGTATTCTATAATAGCACCAGTACCTCCTTTCACAGTCAATATGTCCGCAACTTTGAGAATAATGTCTTTTGGTGATGTCCAGCCTGATAGTTTTCCTGAAACAAACGATAATAATTCAATTGTTAAAACAGAAAAATTGGAACTGACAGCTATGAAAAACGTCAAAATGCCTTTTGAAAAGCAATATTAAATCAGTAGCAATTGCAATAGTTTTCAAAAAAATCTTCAACTTTTTTCCATATTTCACTCACAAAAAATTCACATTATATTTCAGTTTAATTGAATCAAAGAATATAATTTATGCTTAATAAAATTTACATAATTATCATTACATAAATTCATCAGACTAGTCAAAAAATTTGTCATTTGAAATAGCAAAGCTTACACTTATATAATATAATCGATAAAGAGAAAATTTCCAGCAATTTTTTCCAAAATCATTGATGTGTGATAGAAAGTGAAAATATACCCTTTTATGATATAAATAGTGACCATTTTTAGAGTTATAAATTAGTTTTCTCCGAATCCCCAAGACACCAACTTGGTTGGTGAAACGCGCGTCGAGAAGAGTATTGCAGTTCTGGTGTTTGGAAAAAGTTCCTGATCCAATCAGAGCGTAATGATAATCATTTCAACAATATTAGCAAACAGGAGCATTATCACACTACGCTATTATAATCTGTAACAAATGTCCTTAAAAATATAAACTATATGGAGTAAGTTTTTTCAAAAACTGACGTTCTTGAAAAAAAACTATGGATTATTCATATCCCAATGTTTTTCGGTTGCTAAATTTTGCTAATATTTTACAAATTTAAATTATTGGAAGTGTTGTCATAGTATTCACAATGAGTGTAAAATGTTTGGGGTAACAACTCTCATAAGTTAAAACTTGTACGGACTGAGGATTAACGAGATATCACCTTTTAACGTGCGATTTCTAGCACTACTAAGATTCTTTAAACCACTGAATTACTTGCTTGAAAACCACAATTATTCAGTTGTTTTTCATTTAGGGAACAAAGTTGACTAAAATAACCACGTTCTTATTTACACACCTACCTGTTAGTCTAACACCAATGACCTTGGGACATTTCAATTCCCAGGGAATATTAGCCATTACATCTACAGCATCAGCACCTCCAACGCCAATACAAAGTCCACCAAGACCACCCCCATTTGGTGTATGCGAATCAGTTCCGATCATCAAAAAACCAGGGAATGCATAGTTTTCCAATATAATTTGATGAATGATACCTTAAAAAAATGTCATTCACTCAGTAACTTGAGAAGACACAATCCTCATTTGAAATTTCTCAAAAACTTATAATACATACCTGCCCCCGGTTTCCAGAATCCAAGGCCATATTTATTACAGGCTGACGATAAGAAATTGAATACTTCTTGGTTGAGTTCTATAGCTTTAGCAACATCTTTCGCGCTCCCATCTAGAGCTACAATAAGATGGTCACAATTTATGGTACTTGGTACAGCTACCCGTTTCAGACCACTAGAAATGAACTGTAACATGGCCATTTGTCCCGTGGCATCATGCATAGCAACCCGATCAGGGCGTAATCTCAAATAAGATGTTCCTCTTTCGATATCCTATAGTAATAATCATTGTTGATATGTTATGATGAGTTACTTATGGACAAATGCACAAATATATCAATACATAAATCGTGATGGTTAAAGTAATACCTCTCGAAAATTAATTTTTCAATATCAGATATTCGAAAAACTTGCTTGTTTGCAAAATACTATGAAGTTAAAAATGACTGCTCTCAACCTCAATTTGGTCTTTAACTTAAAATTAAAATCAATCGTTTATGTGAAATTTTACATTATTTTAATTTCATTTTTTATTGGTTTGTCAATAGGGACACTCAGTACAATCAATTTATTTTCCAAATGTAATAATATTTTATAAAACACAATATTTCATAAACAAATACTATATTTGCTTCGGTTTGGTACTATTTCCTTTTTGAAATTAGATTTTTCATATTCTCTTGACCATCCTCATTGTTTTGAATGCAGACCTGGATATTTACTGAGATAATTAAAAAAATCACAATTTGCTTAAATTAGTGCAGGGTGGGTAAGTATGGAAAGTAAACATAAGAGGGCCAGTAATTACACTGTAAAGCTTGGAAATATATCGGTAAGTATTCAGTAACGAACATTTTTAAATGGGTGACAGATCATCCTTATAAAGACGACTTTGATCATCTTCTGGTTGTCACCTAATTGAAATAACAATTTAACTAGTGTTTGATTTTCAGACGAGGAAACATTTTATTTGAAAGAGCATAGTAATTTGCAAAACACATGTTATTGGTCTGGACACTGTATGCAAAAATACCTCACACATCGACCTCAAAAGCTGGTATAGTGGAAAATATAATTATTGGTCTATTTTTTCAACAAAAATATGACATGAGCATTTTAACCGGGTTTCACAGAATATACGTTATTCCTGATTTAACAACAGTATTTTTCTAATATTCAAATGGTCAATAGGGCAGAATCTGCTTTCAACAGGATGGTACAGTGAAATATGGGGTTTCTTGAAATCTGAAGTCCTTAATAACACACCTTGTAATGTATGAGACTTAAAAATGCAGGACATTACATCTACTGGGGTACAAAATGTCACAGAAGAATGAATCTATTGAGAAAAATTTGAAAATTCACTGTGAATTTTCGTTTGTTTCTTTTTGATGGTTGCGTATCCAGTAGCTGCATAATGATGTAATTTCATTTAGTCTAGCTTTAGACTCCTCCCCTCGAGAGAAATATATTACTTCTGTATAATTCATTATCTCCATGGATTAAAGTAATTGTTTGACATCGCTCTTTAGTTTATATTTGATTTTATATCTTATACGATTGTTTTAAATGCCGTTAACACAATACTACATTTTCTCCCTCAACAGGTAACGTGAGATATTTATAATGTTCATTATAGAAATTGAACTCCCCTATTTATTTTCTATTTAAAATAAAAAAACATTTTGAGAACCGAATCCTCACTGTTAGAGACAGAAAATTTATTCTGCAAAAAATTTGCTCCCCAACAAGGAGTTCCACAAGGCTCTTCACTTCTCTATAAAATATACTGCCATGATAAATACAATCACAACTTGGAAGACAAAAAATAAATTGACACTGCCTTAGTTTTGCACAACCTCAAGCTAGCACACACAATAGAGGAACTGCAAAGCCTCATTGACAGGACAATGCTCTGGTTCAATGAATGGCAATTGAGATCAAACTCGGAAAAAATAACAATTAATAATTTTTTTTCACAACCTTTCAGAGAAGCTACCTACAATAAATATCTACGATGTGGTAAGAAGCAGACAATCAGTTGAATACCTGGGAGTTAATATTGACCACAGCCATACAAAAGTGATAAAAAAATGCACCAATAGAGAAAAACATTTTCGGAGTTTGACACAAAAAAAAAAGAAATCAACACTAAAACTGCAACTAAAATATGTAAAATGATCTGTCATCCACTTCTGGTAACGGAAAAACAGGTTTTAACAGATATGCATCCATAATTTATTCAAGTTGTCGTAATCCTGCCGTACAACTGAAACATCTACACTAAGGAGTAATACCAAAATGCATCACCATCAGAACATACCACACAATCCTTCAAAAGCACTGCTATATGAAACTACAAAAGTGAAACCTATAAAGAAGAGACTGTCAGACTTAGGAAACCCCTTTGCAAACGAAATTAACTTGGAGACCCTGCAGGCATTATGTAGGGAAAGAGCTGAAGGACAACGAACCAAATTTAAAAACCTGGTAAAAACTACTTGTGAAAACATCAAATCACTCTCATAATTTATTATGGATTCATTTCCTTTTTCTCTACAAATCTAATGTATGTCAATTCTATTATGTGAGTATATGTAAAAATCACTGTGAATATTAAAAAATTCTATAGTGGCTGGAGGACTTCGGTCGATGGCCCTTTAGTATTCACCAATCAATGACATTTATTATAAGGCAACAATGTTCCTTTGTATGCATACAATAAAATGAAATCATTTGTATTTTCAAATAGGGTTGATTCCACACTCAGGACTCGCATGTAATAAGTAGAACTTAATAAAGCTTCAAATCCTTTTTGTAAACATGTGTTATATTAAAATATTTATATAAATATATACGTATTATATAGTCCTGAATGTATATGTTTTTTTGGAAGGATCAAAACTCTGGAATATATTGCTCATTCATTGATGTCATTTTGCCCATAGAAAATGATACAAGTCTTGGGTATTCTTCAGGTCAAAAGTTTTATGCAAGAAAGTTGTCGATTACATTAGATCTCCAGCCTATAAATAGCATTTTGGTGTGGATCAAATCATATCTAATTGTAATCTTTTATTAATATTTGTATTACAATTTATAAGTGCCTGCTGACATATTGAATAATCTATTGCATAACAAAGTACAAATGTATGTTTTCTTTCGTAAAGTTAAGATCTTTCAGATAATGAGGAGACATGATAGCAACAACGATCAACTGCGTTCAAGTAGATGACCCAGAAAACAAGAAAGGAACAGGGACAATATATGTTTATGATTTGAAAAAATAACATCTTATTGAAAAAAAAGTACATAGTACAAATGTAGATGTAAAAAATAGGAATGATGAAATTGTATGAACGTAAAAAATGAATCTGTTGAAATGAAATAAGTAACGGTTAATTCGACAATCACAAGTGTCACAAAATAAAATTTTTTGAATTTGTTGTACTCAATGTGCTTCAACATAAAATTAGTCCAAATTGAAGTAGGCATGCCAGATCAAATTCATTTCAAATATAACTCACTGTTTCGTTCAGTACACCCCACAGTTGTAGGCAGTTTACAATATATTTCAACATCAATGTATATGAAATATTTTTCACCAAACTAGATTTGGTTTTTTTAAGGATATCTGTGAAGTGGATGTTGTGACTTTTTCTGAGTAATAATCATGAATCTCCCCATTTCACTTTTGATACGTTCGACTGAAAAAGTTCATCACTATATTAGCACCAAAATTATATTCTTTGTCGCAACTGACACTCTACCAAGGCATAAGTAGGATTAGCTGATACCCTAGTGCAATTATAATTGTTCTAGGACCTAAACCTATTGATATGTTTTTTTATTTAACATTATAACGTGATTCCTGAATTTTGACCCCTAAGAATTCATTAGTTGCCTTTTTCACTGAATCATTCCCAAGTGATGAAGTTGCCAGTTCAAATTTAAAAAAAAAATTATGATGAGTATCAAGAGACTTATGACAGAAAAGTCCATGAATTACTTTAGATTAGCGTTTATATTATTAAGAGGTTATATGTACATATTTTTTACTTTCTGATAAACTCCTAGATCACAAAATCAATTTTTATATTGATATAAAAAAAGTTTCTAACGTTTTCTGGGCTTAAGTTATTGTGGTGTAAAGAGGAAGAAGCCTATGAAATTTGTTTCTTTTTCTCCCTAATCACTAGACGTTAGAGACTGATTTTAGTGAGAATAATTTTCATTTTATTACTATTTGAGTAGGTTGGAGTGTAATCATTCACTAATATAGATTGTTTGAATATAAAAATCTCTGTTTTTGTTTTAATCGAGAAAATATTTCATTGGAATGGAACCAATTTGCTAATATGATATCTATTTGTCGGAAAGTAAATGATGATGAAATCTGAATAATATCCAATTCTGTCATTAGAAAATAATTTTGAAAGATGTTTCCAAATGTAAAACTTCAAAATCATGACTGAAATTATGCCCCCTTCTCTGCCGTAAAAAATGTTTGAATTTGTTTATCTATTAAAAAAACTATGCATTAGGTGGACTAATCTTTTGGAAAATAATCATCCAGTTGGATCAGAATCACAAGTTAACTTATATTATCATGATCTAACTGATATTGAAGTTCTTCTTTACCGTTTTTAGTAAATAAGTTTAAATAATCTTCTATTCTATAATCTGTGTGTGATAATTTGTGACATTAGCATCTTACATTTGTTATTTAGTTATAATAAAATTTTCAATACATTTTCATCAAGTATTGGCCATCAAAAAACAAATTCCATGGGAACTTTCCACCGTTGTGCTCCATGAAACATCCTAAGTTTGTCAAATTCGTACTTTGAGAACATGTGCATTCAAAATGACATATAAATACATAATACCTTTGAGTATATAGTATCATGAAAGGTTTTCATATTTTGAGGCCATTCATCCCCCACATATCAGCTGATCAACTTGAAGCTTTTCTGAGGGAGGGTCTTTGGGACACTTGAATCTGAGTCCTCCAAAAAAGTGGCTGAACAATAAATTTGAATTCATCTAGTTACATATTGTTGTCAATGAGAATAATAAGCAGGCATTCAATTGAAATTTAGGAATCAGGTATCTATGGCTCATCATGCTGTATCAGTCTATTAACTACTTCTGGTATTCAATATGCATTCGAGTTGATGCCCCATAGAGCGGCAGCGCATTGAGTGCATTGGCAAGGATTTTAAATGCCACTTAAACTAAAGCAACATATCTTGCCTCGAGTTTCAAATTTAATGCTATAAGGTCATTTGGAGCATGCCCCGAACATTCCTTGCATCAACTCAAATGCAGCTGTCAAAAAAGATAACATAACCTCACTCATTGAAACAGTTATGTAATCACATAAGACATGCATTATCAAACTTTATCACTAATATGTATAGTATTTTGATCCTCAACCACATCATAATAAAAACAAATGTATTTACAATATTAAAATAGAAAAAAAATTGATTCAAATATTCAAAGATTATAAAAATTAAATTTTCAAAAAACTAGTGTTTTCTATTTTCTGTTTTGTATATACCTGTGTTGCAGGCTGATCAATATGGGAATACAAAATTTTTTCAGATAAAGTTAGAGGTCTGGCCAATCTTTTCTTCACAACTTCAAGATTTTTCGAGAGTTTCTCATATGGCAATGGGTCTTTATCAAATCTGCTCATAGCAACTTTGGCCGCAGCTGAAGTTAAAGGTGAAACATGAAAGCATCTTGACTGTATCTCAGAGAAGAGAAGACTGCTGGCTTTGCCACCCTGAAAGATTATAATTATTAAAATTTCAATAACATCAAAAATGCATAGTGAATTTAGCAAGGAACTTGCTAAAAATATAACTCTGAGTTGAGGTGTGGCATCGCAAAATGCGCTATATTCATTTTTGTAAAAAAATTGAGAATCCATGAAATTTTGTGAAGAAGCAAGCATTTATGCAGAATCCGCGGTTTCTTAGGATATTGACCAGAATAAATATAGCGTATTTGCAATGGCACGCTTCAACTATGTGTTACATAATTTAGGATTTTTTCCAGTTCTCAACCCAATTGTTATCAATAAAATTGAAGGAATCATTTTGAGATGTACAATTTCTGAAAATACATCATGTACATTTTCTAGCACTCACCTGGCGATGCAAAACTCGCATACAGTACGCCATGGTTGCAAAACTATTGAAAGCAGTACTAAATTATGAAAACTTGGAAAACTCAATTCCAGAGTCAATGTCCAAATTGGTAATTGGAGATTAGACTGATTGGAGTGCTGAGTGCCGAAGGTGGCTCAAGTTCAGACTGCTTAGCAATACAGTGTTGCCAGATGAAGTTCTCTCAATTTTCTAGATAATGCCATAAAAATGTTTAGATTTCTTTAGATACAAAAATATTTAACCATGGTAAGTTTACAAAAAGATTCATAAAACCATTCTTTTCACTTAGTTCATGTTGAAAAAATAACCACTTCCTAACCACTACTAACCAGAATTTTGGATAGCGCGCAGCGCTTACCTGAAAAATCTATTATTGTTGATTAATTTTGAAATAAGACAGTTGTGTCAGTTGTTGTTTGGGTAAATATTCCTTTTTAGGGCACCCGGCGATTTTAAAAGAAAATTTGAGTGTACTTACGTATTTTGTTGCGTAGATTACGAATCCGAAAGAGAAAAGCGGCGCTCTTTCTTATTAATAAAGTTACGGCCCTTCAAATTTTATAAAAGGGCAAGATAAACTATTCAAAAACACAAGCATTTATTCACTGGGTCACCTTTACACTTTATTACTCCTTCCTTGACACTTTTCATTTCAACAATCAACATTTCTCTATAAAAATGTTAAAAAATGTACGGAGCCGCTTTTTGGTTATATGTCTCTGTATTTTACGTTTAGTTGGTATTAAATTGAGTTTTTTATAAGAAAAAGGTTGATTGTTGAATTGAAAAGTGTTAATTGAAGACGAATAAGGTGTAAAGGTGTCCTAGTGAATAAATGCTTGTGTTTTTAAATAGTTTATCTTGTGAAAAAGAAGTCTGAAAAGTTGCTCTTATCTGAACTTTGAAGGGGCGTAACTTTGTAAATAAGGGAGAGCGCCGCTTTCGGATTCGTAATCTACGCATTAAAATATGTAAGTACACACAAAAATTTTTTCAAAATCTCCGGGTGCCCTCAAAACGAATATTTGCCAGATTCTATAAAAAATCATTAGGATTCTTCAGAAAACATTTGATCAGAAAATAATATAACTGAAAATGAACTGAGCGTTTACTAAAATTATCAGTGACTAGTCTTTGTTAGCATATATTTTTGTTCAGATTTCTCATAATATGAACAGAAAATTATTATTTATTTAAGTCACGAATATTACTGGAGTTTTTTCCCAACACCAAATCGTTATTTTTAACACCTCGACACGTGTTTCGATCACCAAGTGATCATTTTCAGTTTTATCTTCCTCTTGAAGATGATTACTTGGTGATTGAAACACATATCGAGGTGTTGAAAATAACAATTTGGTGTTGGGAAAAAACTCCAGTAATATTCATTACTACACCAAAGGTTCCAAACAATACATCATAAGTCTTTAAGTCACAATCAAATTCTTCAAAGAAAAAAATGCCTCTGGCAACGCTGCAGCACTGACGTAAAATTTCATAATTGCTTTCCATTTCCTTTACTTTGACTTGCCCTCTTTGTCTAATTTTGTCATATTCTGTGCCACGTTTCGTTTCCCAAGTTGGTTAACCAGAAATGACGGAGTGGTAACAGTTACGTTGACAGATGCGACTGAAAATTTTATAAATATACAGAACGATTGACAGAAGCATAGGTATTATAACCATTGGACCGGCCGTTCTATCACTTTGCTACTTGATAACTTGCATACTACCGTAAGAGAAAGAGACTGAAAGATGGAATAATAAATGATTAAGGTACTAACTAATCTATATTCTATGACCTGGTGCATAACTAACTCTGATATATGACAGATTATTCCATCTTTCACAATATGTCTCTTTCTTTAGCTCAGATTCAAGACAACAACTGATTTGAAGTATTCTATCCTTTTTCAATAATGCTGTCTCCATCACCTCGTTCGTAAGGTGAGTGCAATGGTTGTCAGTCTAACTAGTGCTAACCTCTATCATTGTCTAAAGATTAATATATGTAAATATCAAATTTTTGATACACTAACAATTTTCTTTTTTTATTCTTATATATTTTTTAGTTTGAGAATACTCTCTACAATATTGTGACGTACCTAAACAAAAAAGTATTGTGTGACCATTGTAACATATGTTTTCTGTAAAAAATTTTTGAAGGTGAATAAATATCTTATACGAATTATATTATTATTATTTCGTAATTATACAAATAAACAGAATACTATTTTCATATGGTTTCATTGATTCTGTCATGTTTTTTTTTGTTTTGACACAGACACACGCACAGATCATACAATATATTGTTTTAATTAGAAAGACTTTGATGAAAACTTTCTAATTCTGCAATAATCTTTTAATTTTAATTGAGAATATTTCTTTTGGAGGGCATGTATATTGAATATTAAACATTCAGGAATAGAAATCATAAAAAATTTAGAAAAGTCTGAAAGTAAAGATTTATTTTCATTGAGATAACTGAAAGGAGAAATATATTTTAATAGACAAAAATATAATGGAGGTCTGTGTATAGTGAGATGCCATTCTGCATCATAAATATGTTTTATGCTTTCTGGAGAGTACATCTTTTCTTGAACAGGCGCGGACGCAGACCGAAATTTTGGGGTTGGCAACAACCAAAAATGTCATTGAATTCCTATTCAATTCTATTTTTACAGAAGATTCCTGAACTCCGACCTCTTTATACCTCACATGCCAATTTTGAATCGAATCTAACCATAATCACAAAACTCGTCCGCCATCATGAATTTGATAATTGTCTAAAAATTTACAATACCGGATTCCTAAAACCCCCACATATCAGTTTTCAATAGAATCGGATCAAAATCACTAAAATCGTAGCCATCTTGGAACCGCCATCTTGATTTTAGTAATCTTGACTATTAATTCATAATATCCGGCTCCAAAATCCCACAAACCAATTTTCAATAGACTCAGACCATAATCATATATCACGTCCATTTTATTTTCTTTTTCTGTAACAAAAATGTCATAATGCATTGTCACGGAAATCATGAACATCTGCCAAATTTCAAAGGAAGTTAAACAAATTTCACTTTACAGGATTTGTACAAGAAATCGAGTCAATAAAAACGTAATAAAAAATCATGGCCCAAAAAGCACATGTATACCAATTTTAAATAGAATCAGACCATAAATCACCTAGCTTATCCGCCATCTTGAATCTTGTAAAATATCTAATCTTCGACTTCAAAATATACCAATTTTCGATATAATCGGAATTAAATTATAAAACTCTCCATCTATCATGAATGTTGATAAAAATCTTTCAATTCACCAAACTCAACTTCTATATTTCTTCTATTGTATAAACATAAATGTCATTAATGCATTGTCACTCGAATGATATGTACCTATCCCTGCCAAATTTCAAGATAATTGGATAAGTGGAATTGTCTCGAAACGATATACCTCATTATATATACTTGGTTATTATTTTTCAGTAAATCAGATATTTCAAACATCTAAATGCAAATTATATCTCGACTTTAATTCAGGTCAACATTATTTCATTTATAATTTTTTTTGTGACTTTCATCAATTAGTTTTGCTTTCGTTCCGATGAAGGCGCCACATTACAGGATACAATTTTACAATTTCTAGTAAAAACAGTATAGATGGCTCTGGCAACCTCCATCCAACGCTTTTTACATTCTGGTTGACCGACAATAAATCTTTAGACAATGCCTATACCTTTGTATATATAAATATAAAGCCTATACCTAATTCAAATCAGAGTTAGTCGTATCACAGCACAGTTACCAATTGCTGTTGTCGTATACAAATCTTGTATTCAAGTAGTAACAAATGCTGACTGCAAAAATTGAAATAGTTATTAAATGATTAATAAATATAGGTTTGATGCTTACTGTATTATAAAAATAAAATAATTGATATTATTGTTTTATATTAGACCTGAAGATCAATATGATTGTTTCAAAGTATTAAATGAGATGGAAAATTTATTACATAATATATGGATATTAAATTCACACACTAGTTTACTGTGCATTGCCAAGATACGTAAAGACATGATAACGGAGATTTTTTATCCCTGACTAGGGAATTCATAATAAACGATAGGTACTGCCTTTGGCATCGATGTTGTTTTTGAACGTTTTTCAAATTTGAAAAATGTCTTTTGCAAGCGGCACTTGACTCTTTTCAAAAATCATCTTCACTCTATTCCGAATAGAATGGTACGTCGTTCATATTTTTCGGAGGCGGAGAAGAAAGTTTGACTTGAAAGGCGCTTGATCAGAATACAAAATGCTCAACTCACTGAACATATTCAAAAACGTTCATTTTCCAAAAATGCTATCACGAACCATGATTCGTAAATTTATTGATTTGAAAAATCACTGAATCGGATTTTAAAGATTGTTTGGCCAAATTCAGTCATATAAACGATTCCTTTTTTTATTTATTTAAAAACCATTGTAAAGACAATATTTTTTTCAGAAGTTAAGTATATTGCTCAAATCCTACCAACAAAAAATAAGTCCAATCTAACAAGTAACTATTACGATTACTTACATAATTTTGTACAGAGTGGGACAAATTGGACACTTTTAAAGGGAAACTGCTGTTTTCAAATTAGATGAAAACTGGTGGCTTTGTCTGACGGTCAAATTTTATGACAAAGTAAATGATGAAAACCTTATATGGATATCACCATCGTTTTTGAGTAACGGCATGTTTTTTGAAAAGTTGCTGTAGCTTCTTTCCTATCAGAAATTTCTTGTTTCTATGGAAACATTTCCGAAGCACTTTTTTACGTAGAATTCAATGGTGTAAAAAAACTTATTTTTTCAAATGAGATATCGATAGTTATTGATGGAAAACAATTTTTTTAAAGAGACACCCTGTATATTTCTGCATATTTCAATAGAGCTTGAAATCACCTTTCCACAAATGTAGTACACTTGATGATTTGCTAGTCATCTTTGAAATATAGAGCTTTTGGTTTTTTCCTGTAGACTTTGAAACGCCCTCTTTGAACAAGTAGGCTTTAGACGACGCGGCGATCAATCAGAAGGAAATTGTTCAGTAGTTGCTATCAAAAGCTTTTCCCGCCAGTAATTTAAACGTATAGTTTCAATAAAAATGATACAAATGTATACTATATTTACTACTAATAACAACAATAATATTAATGATAAAGAACAAACAATGAAATATATTCCTTCTCAGAAGGTGTTCGAAATGTCCACCAGCTTCTCCTACACATAGGCGACACCTTTTCTGAACGTTTCATTAGTTCAGAAGCAAAACTCTGCATCACTGCCGCTTCCAATTCGTATCTAGAATTGGTCGGCAATTTAAAAATAAGATCTTTTAAACTTCCACAGAGGTAAACGTCCATAGGAGTTAGGTCCGGTGACCTGGCCGGTCAACGGTTGGGTCCTTGGTTGGCTTTCCAATCATTACCAAAAGTTGCAGCCAAAAAATTGGTGACAATTGCACTGTTATGTGGCGAAGCCCTCTCTTGTTGAAAATATATTTTTCTGAACTCCACAATAGAATGAGGATTTTGTTGTGCCCAAGTATAAGAATTGTAGCAGTTGAAAATGCCGGTACTGCTCACATAAGCTCCGTCTGTCCAAATACAATTTAACGAAAAATCACGCACTTGGTTACAACTTTCCAAGCAAAGAGCCATGCTTCAAAATCTCCTGGTCTTAGTTGATGAACTCTTCTGGTCCTGCATGACTTGCATTTCTGTTCCTTTAAAATTCTCTTAAAGTTATTTCTTGGTAAGCCTGTTGATATTTTCAAAATTCGCGTGGACGTTTTTGGATTATTTTTAGCAGCTCCTAAAACGACTATTTTGTTCAACTCTTTAGCCCTATTTGATTCACATAATTTTCGCATTTTCTTTTCAAATTGACCACCATCAATTAGGTTGTATCGCAATCTTGCGAAAATGTCTCTGAAAAGTTGTCTTCTCTCTGGATACCTACCTCTCGTGATACAAATTGCAAATAAGTGAGAAATGTTTAAAAGTGTTTAGAATCAACAACAGGTAGTAGTTATACTAACCAGGTAGCAGTTAGACCTCTAGAATATAAAAAAACATTACCATAGTAGTTAAATTTAGTCATAATGATCTCCCGAGACACGCATCGAGAGACGGTAATTTTTGTTCTGGTGTTGGGAAAGTATTTTTCAACAGATTCATTTTACGCCAGAGGTTCAAGTACGAACTATCATATTTTCAATTTACTGTATCCGTTTAAAAATATTCTTATTGGACGAAACTGCAGTAACGTTAGTCACAAGTACAAGTGTAAAAAAACAGAAAGTTTCATTCCTTATAATTATATTTGTTATATCCCTACTCATTCCTGGACAATTTTGGGCTCTTCTTTATGTTCATTTCTTACCTAAATGTCTGTAAAGTGTTTAAATTTTTACAATCTAATGAATTGCTAAAGAGAATTAAAAAATATATTGTCACATACGATATAAAAACTTTATATTGATGAACAAAATGTTAAAAGACGGTATTTTTTTTCAAAAATAAAACAAACATACCACCTAATAAAATGAATATGAGTAATAATGCAACTGGAATGCTGAATATAAGAGGATGAACATTTTTGCTAACAATATTGTTCTCAAAATATTTACTGAAAAGGTTATTAATTCCGCTATTCTTGTAATTCAGATCACGACCTAACTTCAGACTCATGAGATATTCATAAAAATGATTGTTCTCAAAAACAGCATTATTGTCGTATTCGTTCATTTCAAGGTCACTATTAAAACATGGATTTCCCTTAACATTATCGAAATCAGTCGAATTTCCTGCAACAACATCCACATTTTCATCCTCACAGTATTTCACAACATTAGTTAATGTCTCACACTTCCAATCATTTTCATTGAGGTTAATCTTCTGTAAGTAGGGGCAATGATAAAGAAGAGTTTCAATATCTAGTTTACTGACTTGGTTTCTTCGAAAATCGATTTCTTTCAGTTTTCCCAAAGAACTGTAAACCTGTATTTGCAATTCTGTCAAATTATTATAAGAAATGTTCAAATACTGAATGTTAGACATGAGTTCAAAGGTACCATACTGAAACTGTACAATATTGTTATGTGAAAGATCCAAAAAAACCAAGGCCCTCAGAGGTCTGAAAGCGCTGCTAAGTATTTCACTGATGTTGTTGTTATCCAGATGAAGATGTGTTAAGTTGGCAATGCTGACAAATGAGTTTTCACTGAGCTGAATTCCATTTCTACTCAAATATAGTTCCAAAACTGACGAATTGATAAAACCGCTACTGGAATCCTCGAGAGAGTTTATATTATTTCCTCCCAAGTCGATGAGTTTTGTCTTTTTCGCCAGAGCTTTAACCTGGGAGACATTATTATTCCTGAGATGTATTTCAATTGAATGTACACTAGCCATATCTACGATATCAATATTATTCTGGTTCAAATTCAGTGTCATCAATGAATTCATGTCAATAAAAGTAACGTTGATTACTCTCAAAAAATTATTCGACAAATTTATTGAAATCAGTGTCAACCTCTGCCATGAAAATAAATTGTTTTCCATTGACGAAAGCATGTTGTTTTGTAAAAAAAGATTACGCAGAGGTGTTTTTTCGAAAGCGTTCTCAGAAATATATATTATATTATTATTAGATAGATTCAAGTCTTGCAAATGGGCCGATCCATTGAATATTCCTTCCTTTATCATTTTGAGATTGTTATGCGAGAGATCCAAACAATTCAAATTCTCCAGTTCCTTGAAAGTTCCTGGTAAAATTTTCGAAATGTTAGTATTACTCATTGTGACACCCTTGATATATTGTGGTCGGGTACCGAATGTAAAAGTCGCCATCGTCGGCACTGATGAATTAGAAAATCGAATATAATAATCAGAGCAACAGAAGCTGGGATAGCTCAAATTTCTTGGTCTGTCATCTAAGAAAAATAAGTCATGAATGTTTGTTCCCGGTCCTATATTTCCCTTGCAATCTTTGTCAATCTCGTGTATATATTCGGTCCAGGAAATGGTGTAGTAGTAGGCCTCACACGCTGTTAGCGGAAATAGAGCAGTCAAGCAAATCAATATTCTGTACATTTCACCTCTTTTCAGCAATAAAGCTCTGGAACAAAAAACATAAATCAATATATTCAATTGTCCAAGAACCAAACATATAAAAAGCCTAGCTTATACTAATCAAATTCTCAATATGTTTTAGTTATGCTAAGACAACAATCATTCAAGTCATTCAAGTCAGCAACTAGAAAAAAGTATTACATTGATACAAGCATCACTATCGATAACGTGACGTTACCAATAAAAGGCGAAAGTGACAATCTAAAAAACCTTGGTTTGCTGATAAATCCGTAGCTAAGATTTTCATCGCATGTCTCACTGATTTTGAAAAGAGGGTATTGTCCCCTCAAAACAATCTACCGTAACCTGAAATTCTGAATCGGCAATCTAAACAAATTCTTTGCGATGCACTTGGTTTATCCCATGCGAACTATGCTGATGTGGTGTACGGTCCTTATCTGTTACAAACCGATAAGAGAAGACTGC